>BFEA01000108.1:1105489-1121980 GCA_003427395.1 Chara braunii | reverse complement strand
TCTTGGAGCTCAGACTCATCCTACGACCCGGATTACTTCACCCCTTGGATAAACGAACTCCTAAGGCTGCGATACCCCTGTCACACGGAGAATCGACTATGTGCGTGGGAATTCCACTGCGCCACCTCTAGCGACCCCCGGTGCTCTGATTTCCCTTCCCCCGACCATACCTACTATTTCATCCACCCGGGATTTGTCGTCATCACCACCAGTTTCCCTCCTTTTCGCCTTCTTTTCCCGTATCATCAACTCAGCGTCGTTCCGTGGCCGGCCATAGCCCCCTATTGGCCCAGCACGCCCAGCGGGAATTGCCGACGTAGCGGCGAACGGAGAACCCCGAAATTCCGAAGGCCCAACCCAAATACGCAGCAGCCTGTGCCACGTGGCGGCCCCCAAAGGTCCAACTTTTCGGGACCGCCTCCGCCGCGGAGGGACTTCCCCGCAAACCGTCGCCCACAGTACCCCGGCCCCATCGGGCCTTGAGTCGCTGCGCACGCGCCCCTTATTCGCCCAATCGCATTCCTACCCTTAAGACTCCCCCACTTTCCCAAAAATCCTTGGCACACCCCTTTTCGCACTTCCAGGCCCACATCCTACTCTGATCAGGATGTCGCGCTGGGCGTGAGGTTGGTATCGGAGCCTGACACGTGGCTAGGGTCTTAGGATTGATAGCACGCTAATTAGGCGACCTGGCTAACCGTGGGCGACCTCGCCCTCGGAACGTGCATAGACGCGACCCTATCGTCACTCGAAGCAGATCGGCTAACCGACGAGCAGCCAATATGGCTGCCAATGTGCAGAACCCGATTCCGCAGCAAAATGTCAATCAACCGAATCGTAATCAACCTGCCCCACGTGCACGGGCTCCCATGACGCCACCTGATCTATATTTGTTTGACCCTGCGCACCACCTTGCAGGAGCGTGGTTGGCTACGCTCCGAGCACAGCAGTATGACGATAACGAAGCTCAGGTAAACATCTTCGCTCGATTGGGAGGAGACGCTCATCACTGGTTTAGTACCTATGTGTGGGTAGATCTTCAGACCTTCGAACGAGACTTTCTGAACCGATTAGATTACGTACACCTAGAACAAGCGCTTTACATAATCAAGGATCGAGTGCAAAAACCTCTCGAGTCCGTTGCGGAGTATCGAAACCGGTTCTATCGAATGTTTGTAAAGATTGAGCGAGGGGAGCAAGTAGGGAGAGATCTGTTCATAGACGGACTACGCAGCCGAACAATAAGGGCGAAGGTGCGAAAGCAGTTTTCCCCCATCAATCATACATTACAGCAAATCATGGACGCGGTAGAAGACATGGAACGAAAGTTCGCGGCGAACTTCCAGGAAGGAGAGGACTATTCTAGGGAAGGAGATTCGTCCGAACTCGCAAGGGCAAAAGCTGAATTGGCTGCGCTGCAAAACAAATTCGAAAATATGGGGTTCGTGTCGGGTCCTGTCACGTATATGGAACAGATAGCCCCTAAACGACCCGTTCCAAGTGAGATCCCGAGTGTCCCCGTCCCTGTAATACCAACGCCTGTAAGAACGACACCCCCGCCCCCAGTCGAGGATCCCGTACGATCGAATGAATCGACTGCCATACTCGAGCTGACCAAAACCTTGGTTAGTCTAATTCACGAAAGCAAAAAGGAGCAGCGAGAGCAAAATGCTCTGTTGGAAGCCATGATGAGAAACATGTGGCCCATTGCGGTGCGTGCCCCTCCGATTCAGCAAGGGTTAGCCCCGGCACCCACTCTTGGAGGAGTCGCAAGCAACCTAAACGTTTGTTATGCATGTCATCAGCCTGGACATCTAGCCCGTGATTGCCCTCACAGGCCTCCGCAACAGCGTATCGGGGTCGCACCGATGGTTGTGGCCCCCATCGCTAATGGACCAGGACGAGTAGGAGCTTTGATGGAAGAAGTAGACGGTGGGGGGAGTGCCCTAGCCACCACGGAAGAGGCCGCCGAACTAATCCCGTTAGATCAGTACGTATCACTTGGTTACCCCGAGCTTGGAATGATCGAAACGATCAGACCAGCGCCAGAACAAAAAGAGGTGGCGGAGTGGCGACCTTCTCCAGGAGAGATGGAGTCGGGAGGACCCACCTTCGTCACCGGGGAAATCGATGTGCTTAACATCGTTCGAGCCTTAGACCATCGGATTCCACTCTCGATCGTTCATTTGCTTTCGATCTCAGAACAAGCTAATGAGCAAATGCTACAGCACTGCGAGGCGAATCGAAAACGATTCGCCCTCGCTCGAACACCGAATGTAAAGGCCAAAAGCCCATCACCAGAAGAAAATATGGCGGGTTCGTCGGATCCAATACGGGTAGGATTAATACAAAAAGACGATCATTTCCTACAGATTAAACCCATCCCGTGGAAATTTGCGGAATGCGATATTGAAATAAGGGGAATTCCGTACAATGCAATCATCGACTCGGGAGCCGCTGTTTTGGCTACCTTGCTGAGAGTGGTCGAAAGGGCAGGTAGGAAAAACGATCTAATCATGCTTTCCGAGAAAGATCAGCTCGTTTCGGCGGACGAAGAAAAGATTAAAACAGTGGGAAGAATGACCAATGTCGCCTTTCGACTAGGGAAGGTGCATGCACTAGGAGATGTTGTCGTGCTAGATGTGAATACCTACGACGTTCTTTTCGGACTTCCTGCTCTAGTGGCACTACGAGCAAACCAGGATTTCGAACGACGATCGATCGTCCTCCGAAATACACGAGGAAAGCCCTATGCGGTGCCTATGAAACTAACCCTTCGTACCACCATCAACGCAGTCCCACGGGTTTCGCTGATGATGGCAGGGACTCTCCGCATGATCTCCTGGGATGAATCCGCAGATGGAAAGTCGTCAACGAATGATGCGGACAACAGTGATGAGGATGACCCGGAGATCTCGAAGCTAGCACCACAGTGTGTTTACTACCCGCCACCCAGAACGATAGCAAGAACGATGCATCTGACCAGTAGGAATGTCCAAAGGACCAACGCGATGATCTTGGGTGAACCCCTCGTGCAGATTTCGAGGATGGTCGGTTCTTTGAAGATTTGCAACGTGCCTGCCACGTTTCAGCGAGCGATGAACATGATATTCCAGAACTTCGTCAACAAGACGTGGCTGACACAGGGGATGATCAACTTCTGCGTGATCGTATACATGGACGATATCCTTGTCTACTCAGAGACCTATCACGGGCACGCGCAACACATCGAGTGGACATTGGGAGCGCTGAGAGACGCTGGGTTCAAAATCACGCTCGAAAACAGCGAATTTTTCCTTTCGAAAATTTCGTTCTTGGGCTATGTCGTGACACGTGGAGGACTGCGGCCGAACTCAAGAAAGGTTGCGGCGGTAAGAGAAGCCCGAGTTCCCACGTCGCTGACGCAGGTTCAAGCCTTCTCAGGGTTGGCATCGTACTATCGTCGCTTCATCAAGGGTTTCGCCGCGATTGCGCGACCACTAACGAACCTGCTGCGGAAGGACAAAAGTTTCACCTCGTGATGGATCACGAGCCTCTGCTAGCTTTGAAGAAGCTCACCAACTACACAGGCATGATTGGCCGTTGGGCGGTGCGACTGCAAGAATACGACTTCGATATCGTCCATCGGAAGATGGAGCAACACGGCAACGCGGACGGGCTAACACGTCTGCATCGATCTGCCAAGGTACCCAAGGGCAAGGAAATTACACCGTGAAAGGAGCTGGACTTGACAAACGAGCCTAAGTACGGACAAGTGGCACTTCTCCCGCGTGGCAAGAAGCAGAACAGTGGCAATGGATGACGGAACTAATCCCACTACCCCTCTCTCTCCCCTTTCCTCCTCGTCTCTCCTCTCCCTGCCTGACAAATTTTGCTATTTTTGCGAAGCTATCTCCCTCGTATACTCGGTCTCCATGCGTCCTAACGGGGAAGGGTATGTTGATTGGATAGATTGCCGATAGTGTGTCGCACGAGCCCACGGCTTGTGCATCCAATACAGAAACGATAGTAAACCTTGGTTGTGCCCTTTGTGCCGGACCGACAAGATTCCGACCGAGGCTCGCTTTTTGGATGCCACGTCAGAAGGGTTGGAAAAGACCCGAAGGTTTAAAAGGGTCGAAGTATGGACTGATATCGCCTTGATTGGCACCCTGGTTGGCAACCCCCTCCAGGATTTCACCAAGGAAGATCGGGGGGGGGCCAACGAGAGGGTTCGCGATTACAGATGGATAGAGGGCAGATTAGAAAAACGGAAAACTGACGGCAGTGGGATTTGGATGGTTGTACCACATCCATTCATGAGGTATGACTGGGTTAAGATGGCACATGAAGAAACTGCAGTTCATTTCGCCGTACGGATCACAGAGTCGGCTATCGACAAAAATGAGTGGTACTGGTCCAATATCCGTGACGATGTAAAGTACATCGTCGCCAACTGTCAAGTCTGCGCCGCTGATAAGGCGCCGATTCAGCCGCCAAGATCGATAGTACCAACGGTAGTTGAACGACCATTTCAAAAAGTCAGTATGGACACTACCGACATAGTAGTGGCCCCTGGTCCTAACAGTTGTGAGTATTCAGTCCTATTGGTATTTGTCGACCATTTTTTGAAATGGATCGAAGCCTACCCTTGTCGCACGCGACAAGCCGCCGAAATCACACGATACGTCAACCGCTTTCTCGGGATGCACCAGGATACGGAAGAGATCCTGACCGGGTTGAATTCAGGGGAGAAGTGCTAAGGAATCTGGTCTTACATGGCGTCGCCATACGGAATACTGCACCCCACATGTCGCAATCCAATGGGCTAGTGGAAAACGCGAACAGGGTGATAAAGACGGCATTGCGGCGGAATATCGTGGCACGAGATCCGAGGCCCTGGCCCGATATCGTCGACCACATCCTAGCGGTCCATCGCGGTACCCCTCATGAATCGACGGGGCTAAGCCCCCTCCAATTAAGGACCAATAGCGTCGCTTGCGTTTCGATACCAAGCCTACCGGATGAATCCACACTGAACCGACGACCCACCAGGGCCATGGCTCGGGACAAGGCCAAACGACACTTGGAACTAATGGAACGGTCCTTGCCCAGGCTAGCCCGAAAACGGCACAGGATGACCGAATTGGACCAAGGCCGACAGATCCGAAGCTACGAGGCCCGGAATGGAAACGCAGGACCACGGCCCCAGTACAAATTGGGGGACATCGTGCAGGTGAGGAAATGTGCTCGCCAGGGTAAGCTAGCACCACGATTCTTCGGGCGATTTCACGTAATCGAACTCGGACCGAACGGCGTGAACACCGTGCGGCTTACACCTGAGGTCTCCGGCAGCCGATCGGCTCGCCCGATTATCTGCCACGTGTCCTACCTCCGTCCCCTTCCTCCCTCTCCATCTTCGCATTCACCCGATTCCTCCTCCACTGCACAGGAAGGCGACGACTACCTCTCTCCTATCTCTCCATCTCCTTCCTGTTCTCTCTCCCTTACCCCGTCACCATCGTCATGAGCTTTGCAACGAAGCAAGTGATCGGCGCGCGGCTTCTTACTCCGCGGGGGCGAATCAGCGTCATACGGCAGGTGCAACGGCCCCATCTCTGCTCTGATCTCCTCCTGTTTGCAGCTTTCTTCAGTACGTCGGCGATCTACGCAGCGGCAGAGTTCCGATTCATGGAAGAGGCAACTACGCGCGTTATGGCCGAGATCTCGGCCTTTTGACGGCTATCCCCTCCCGGGATTAGCCATATCGTCGTCGTCGTCGTCTTTACAGGAGACATCACCGCGATTCCGCCGGAGATTCACTCCGACATCTATCAGACGTTGCGCGTCTGGGCTGGGGAAGTGCGGACAGTGTGGACCGATCTCCTGGCTCGGCGAGGAGACACCGGCGTGCCGGCGCACGACACGGACCTCCAGCTTCGCTCGTTTCGAAGCTCGCCAGCGATCGTGCTCCCGGAGCTTCGTCCCTTCGCGTCGCCCCAATGAGTCATCGTTGCGTCTCCTACTTCGGCCTCCCCTCCAGCATCCCCACCCTTTGGCAGTCTGTGCAGGCTCCTACTCTCTCCTACCGTGTTAAGGAGAACAGTGCGCCGCTATTGAGCGAGGAAAAGTGGGACACGTGGTGGGAGGACTATATCGAGCTCGCCTTCTGTCTATTAGAGATAGAGTTCCGTTGGTCAGAAGCGGCCCCGTTCGGAGAAGGACCAGAGCACCCAGAGGACAGCGTGGAGCTTTTGATCATCCAGGCCTGGAGAACGGCGGAGCAAGGTGACCTGCTGGGAATCGTATTTGGAAAGGCGGAGGAAGGTAATCTCGCCTTGATCACAGACGAATTGCTGGTGTTTCTGACTCAGCTCATGGACGATCTGCCCCTGGACATCTTGTCGCACAGTGACAAGCAGCCTGACACCCACATGCTGTCTCGAACGCTCGAGCCGCACCTTGTGCGGTCCACGTGTACGGAGATTGACGAGGACAACTGTCTCTATCCTTCCCAGGCGCTCTACCTGGAGATCGACGTTACCGATCTCACGTTTTGGGACCCGATTGCGAGGCAAAACGCGGCGCAGGACGAGGAGATAGGGGGAGCAGGCGAAGAGGAGGAAGAGGAAGAGCCATCGAGCGAAGAACGAGACGATCCAGACTACGTACTGGAAAGCGAAGCAGGAATAGCCGACGAATCGAGCCAACCGCGGAACGAGGAAGTAGAAGAAGGAAACGAGCAAGCGGAGTCGGATTTCGAAGGATTCGAGGCTGAAGTGCGCGACGCGGCTCGAGAAAGAGCGCAAGAGCACAGAAAGCGAAAGCGCCAGGAGACCGCGGAGGGAAAGCGACCTGCGACAAACGATCCGTCGATCGGGGACCCATGGCGTGATCAGGAGCCGCCAGAAGAAGAGGACGATGGAACCGGAGCGGAGGGATCACGAAGCGGAAGAAGAAGAAAAAGTGAATCGCCAGTTTCTTCCGGCTCCCCGTCTCGATCCTCCATTCGTTTACATCAAGATCTCGGCGTTCGGGTTTCGTCCCCGGTCGTTCTCTCGCCGACCCCGTGACTACCTCATGCTTACCCGTCTTCCCGATAAACCCCCATTCCCCGATGGTTGGTGTCCTTTCCCCCACCACCTTTTCTACCATCTCTACGCTACCCGCCTTCTAATCTCTGTTTACCCGCATGCCACCACCCGTTCTGTGGTTGATTCCTTTCTCCTTCACGTGCTCCTGTTTAGCGCAGACTGGCGGGAATATAACCACGTAGAAATATACAGTATTATATCTAGAACTATTCCCGCCTGCGAAAACTACGAAGATTTTCGCGCCACTCTGCGACGGACCCTTTCCACCATTTACCCCGACTACATCGCCGCTTTTCACCACCTCCATGAGGTCCCTCGTTTCCCCCGCATCCATCGCTCCTTCCACTACGCAACCCTTCCTGATTTCGCCTCTCCCGCCATCAATCGATTCATGCCCCCTCTTCCTCCGAACCATCCGCCACCTCCACCTTCAGTGATTCGACTGTCATTCCCCGGGACCATCTAGGGTCTAGGTCTACCCTCCTGCTGCACTGATGTATGGCTAATGGACATGTGTCATAACGGCGGCACGTGTAATCTCCCTACTTGGAATGTCGAAGGCCTACCCTGAGGAAGTAGTAGAAGAGCAGTGCTGCCACGTAGGACGACGTCCACACTCACTTTTACGGTAAGTGGCATAAGAAAGAGATGCTCCGCGTGTCGGTCGATCAAAGAAATCGACACGTGTCACAAGCAAGCAGAAGCTTGCTAATTCTGGGCACCCCTGGGCATCACATATGTGACGAACCACTTTTTGTAACGCACGATTTTCTGCGCGGTTGCAATAAGGGGTCCTAAGTTGGGAAGGTTGGGCCAATTACGGGAGATCGGGATTGGTGGGAAATTGCATCAGTGTCCTTGCTTTTCCGTCTTTTCCGTCGTTTCTTTGGTTGGGTTCAGAGCTAGGCATATCCTGGGATGGCCGGTTGATTGATCGGTCGGCTGGATGGCTGGCTCGCCTCCATGCGCGTGATTAATAAATGTTGACGTCGTTTCTTTTGCTTCGGTTTCAATCTTTTGGACGCGGACATTGCGCGGGAATTTGCACAGTTCTTTTTGAATTTTTCTTTCAAATCTTTTTTTTGAATTTTGTCGAGCCCTGATGGCTCTCGGAATTTCGGATTTTCCTCTCGGAACCTGTACTTTTGCTTTTCGCATTAGTTAAGAATTTATGAATTTTGTAATTAGGACTTTCTCTTGCCGCGCGACACCCTTATTTGCTTACGCGCTTCTTTTTGCGGCTACAGCGGAATTCTGATTAGTCGGCGTCTTTAATCGGGTGTGTAACCGTAATCTTGTGTTGGCGTCATTGTAACTGTATCTTTCTTCTTGCTCTTCGTCCTTCCCGCCCTCCTTTTTTCGCTGCATTTTTGAAACTACGGACTGCATGCTCAGATCGATGCGTGGAGAGTGGCTACGTCCCCCACGCCGCGGCCCGGTCATGCAGAACGTAGGCGCTCCCTCGCTAATCTCCCCTCTAAGTCTTGGTGATTCCGTGTTCTTCACGCATGCATGCACGCTATAAATTTCGGCTGCGCGATTAGTTAGCTCTCTTACCCCGTTGTTGGAAGCTCGGGGTTGCGCGATCAGGAAGGGTCAGCACACGAGCAAAGTTAGAGGTGAGTAAAGTGGGAGTTGGGCAACCCGACGGGCTGGTGCCGAACGCGCGGGATTGACGTGGGCCACGACGGACTGTGGGCACGGGCGAATCCGACGGGTGCGGGAGGACTAAGCGGGGTGACGACTTCGTGGGTTGGTGCGTGACGACGAACTGTCCGCATCGGAGAAGAGAGAGAAGAGGAGAGAGAGTTGTCGATGGACGTGGATTTGCTGTTTCTTTGTCTCTCCCTCCCCTTCATCTGTGTACATACATTTTGATTGCGGCTCCGGGCGGTCGCCCGTTCTTGTTTTCGTCTCGGCTTTCTGGAATCTGGACTTGGGTTTTTGCTCACACTTATCTTTGCGATTTCCATCTCGATTGCATTATATGTATGATTACTGAATGTATGGATGTATGGATGCTATGCCTACTTGTCTATCTTTGGCTGAAAATCCTTGTCCTTGCTTTTGTTTGTGTCGAATCTTCGCCTGCACCTGATACAGTTGTAGAGGGGATAAGAACTTGGCCCCGATAGCGATTTTGTTCTCGTTGTTGCTTAGATTGTGGTGCGGTCGCTTCTCGCATAACCGAACCTGCGGAGCCATTAGGCACTCGAGCCTTGCGAACGCCGCGCGAGGACACGTGTGAACACGATCCGAATCGCGCGTTTACACACATCCCCGTGCGTCGATCCGTCCCTCCAAAAAAAAGATTCGCGACGAAACCATCATCCCGTATGAGCACGCTGAGGCGCAACTAAGTTCGCCTGTCCTACACGTGCTCGTGCGCGGTGACGATAACCCGACCAGAGGTATCCCGTACACGATGACACCATGACACGATCTTGGAGCTCAGACTCATCCTACGACCCGGATTACTTCACCCCTTGGATAAACGAACTCCTAAGGCTGCGATACCCCTGTCATACGGAGAATCGACTATGTCCGCGGGAATTCCACTGCGCCACCTCTAGCGACCCCCGGTGCTCTAATTTCCCTTCCCCCGACCATACCTACTATTTCATCCACCTGGGATTTGTCGTCATCACCACCAGTTTCCCTCCTTTTCGCCTTCTTCTCCCGTATCATCAACTCAGCGTCGTTCCGTGGCCGGCCATAGCCCCCTATTGGCCCAGCACGCCCTGCGGGAATTGTCGACGTAGCGGCGAACCGGAGAACCCCGGAATTCCGAAGGCCCAACCCAAATACGCAGCGGCCTGCGCCACGTGGCGGCCCCCGAAGGTCCAACTTTTCGGGACCGCCTCCACCGCGGAGGGACTTTCCCGCAAACCGTCGCCCATAGTACCCCGGCCCCATCGGGCCTTGAGTCGCTGCGCACGCGCCCCTTATTCGCCCAATTACATTCCTACCCTTAAGACTCCCCCACTTTCCCAAAAATCTTTGGCACACCCCTTTTCGCACTTCCAGGCCCACATTCTACTCCGATCAGGAAGTCGCGCTGGGCGTGAGGTTTCGGCGTCACAACATGGCTGTTTCTTTCTTTCTTCGTTTTTTTTCTTTTCTTTTTTTTTTTTGGTTTTTTCTTTTTTTTTCTTTTTTTTCTTGGGTTGCGTGTCGTAATGCGTCGTGCCGGTCCGCGGCTGGGAAAAAAACAAACAAACAAACAAACAAACAACCCCATGGTTGGGCCACGGCCGAGATGTCTCGGCCACAGCCGAGATTTGCAAGTACTACCCTTCACAGGCAAATGCGAAGTCTCAAGAGTAGCCTACTCCGAAGAAGTGGGGGGCTCGGGACAGGGATGGAGGCCAAAAACAGAAAAAAGAAAAAGAAGAAATAAAAAAGTAAAGGAACGAGGAACTTGAAATCCACCTACGTCGGGAAGGCCCTCACCTCACCAGTGCTTTGAGGAATGTATCTGGCCAGGAAGGGAGGGGGGAATAGGAAAGAGTGCAAAAGCGTCAAAACGCAATCACCTCACAGCACACACGTCATAGTCGTAAACGACACAAAAGCCGCAAGCGACATGGATGAAAGAAGTTGTACTTGCATTATGAAAAAATATCGTGAAGTCCTGGGAAAAGCCCGGTGGTCAACACACAGTGAAGCGCAAGCATAAGTGGAAGGGCGACCGCCTGTTCGATCGGCAGAAGCCAGAAAAGAACAGCCGACCGCTCATACCGCACCTGTGTCCTATCGGACAAAAAAAAAGTCCTAGTCGTCACTGACGATTCCCTTGCCTAATTTTAGATCAGCCTAACCTCCGCTACTTCCATCCGTAGTCCCTCACCCGGGTCAGTCCCGGTCCAGCACAGTTCCAATACCCAACCCTTATATCCCGAAACAGTACCCTTCAGGTTCCCCCGATACCAAAGGGTATTCCCTGGCCCCAACCAAAAAACAAACAAACCCTTCCTTCCTCAGTACATAAAACAAACAAACCAAACAACTCGAAAAAACTTCCAATCCATACTCCTAATCCATAATCCTACTGTCCGTCATCAACACGGCGAACATCTTCCAACTCTCATTCTTGTCCCTTGTGAAGTTCCTGAGCGCCCGGCCGAACCAATCATCCGGGTAATTGCACTTCCGCAATCCCATCCTCATGAGGATCAGGGTCTCAAAGGCTTCCATGTTGTCCATGGAATTCTGATAGATCCGATGCAGCGCACTTATGATAGTTGTCATCTTGGCTTGCTTGCTCGTCCAGGAATTAAGTCCTGAAACGATTGAAAAGGAAGCTGCACCCTCTCTCGCAAATCCGCATCGTTCTTCATCCCCTGCACCGTCCCAATGAAAGGGAACTCCTCCCTGATTGTCAATCTACATCCCAAAAACATCCATTGATTCTCCACCTCATCAGTGCGTTTCAAGGTCAACGCCCCATCATAACACCTCTCAAATCTTCTGATTATCTCTTTAGCCTTCTCCTTGGATCCTGCCCTTCGCGGATTGTATGCTACAAAGATAGACGCATCATCCACAAATCTCAGCCCACCAACCAACCTCCTCTGACTACGAAGCGTCAACAAAAAGTCCCATTCAGCCTTCCCACACATAAGGCATGCCAGTGGGGGACTCGAGCTCTTCCCCATTGGTATTCCCACAATCTTTCTCAGCAACACCCCACATGCTCTAGTAAAACAAAACTGCAATTAAAACGACACGAATTCCACCAAGTATCTGAATGAAATTTTAACAAATCCCTCGATCACACCATTCTTACTCAACTTAACACTCTGCCCCGACTTTTTTACCAAAATTCCATCGAAACCTTTTTGAGAGAAGTACCATACACACCACTCTACAACCCATGATTGTCTCGTGTGGGAGCTTATTAATCATATCTTTAATGTCATAAGAAGCTCCCAACACAAGTACGTCAGTACTAGTCCTTGTTAGTCTATCATTCATTCTACTCAATTTCTCCTTCATCATTGAGACTGCTCGAAGGTTAAAATGACTCGTTTCTTGCAAGGCAAACAACAATCCGTTCACCGCTTGCGAAATCCTCTTGCATGCTTTGACAGATGGTTCGTCAAAGGTAGGGCAGATCGGACGGGATTTTTCCGTATCCTTATGCTTGGGTAGTGCATACGCATGCCCCACCTTTCCTCCCCCATTCCACTTTCCATGTTCCTCAAGCCGTCTTCGTTTATACTCTTCACCTGCCATCCTCAGCACGACCCTCTCCTCCTCTACACACTTGAGGTATCCTTCGTTCTCCAAAAAGGTGGCTGCCATCCCCTTTGCATATAGCACAGGACACATCACAAGTGTGTCACCCGGATTTTTGTCCAACAGGGACAGCACCAAGCCTTGGAGTTTTTCTCTCACCGCCACAACTTCTTCGACACATGCCTCCCTCCCTCAGTTCCCCTCTTTCGCGAAGCGATTTCTGCCCTCGTGACATCAACCCGTCCTCCTTTGATCCCCGATTCTTCCCCGAATATCCTAAACGCCTCCTCTATTTCTTCTTTTAGCGTCTCCCTTTTCACCTGACTCTCGTGCCTCGGAACGTTCTTGGAGTTCCTCACTATCGCTGGGACACCTTCAAGATCACCTATTCGAAAATGCACGTGCCCATCCTTTCTTGGATAGGGCCTGCCAGCACATGTGCAGCTGGCCACACGCAACGATGCAAAGCGCCGGTGGTTATGGATCAATTCCCCAACATTTGGACATCTAGTCCATACCACACATGTCCTTCGCTTTATCATTTCCTTCAGGGCACCTTCTATCTTGAGTCCCCCAATCTTCTTCCTCGCAATTCTGGTTACTTCATTCTTCCTTATTCGGTCGTCGAATTTTACCTTCACAATCACCCTCCGTCTCACGCCTAACCCATGTGCACTCCTAATCGCCTGGGATATCATACACCGAGCATTCGTTCTACTCCGCTTCGTCGTAAACGACTTGATGGCACTGTAATACTTGAGCAACTCCACGAGGGGCAAACGCTTCAACTCTGTCTTCAACTTCGGATTCTTGAACATTTTCACCATCTGATCCCGCCGACACAAGATCGCTGGAGAGGCTTCGTCGATTCGCCTCACCACAATTTTTCCCCCTTCTTCAAAAAGTTTCTTACACTTTCGCAGGGGCTTCGTTCTCTTCCCACATCTGACTCTCGTTTCCCCGAACAACCTTCGCACCAACCTCCACCCGTCAGCCCACACGCTACCTCCTCCGGATTCCAGGTGCGTGTCCCCCTTCACTTCGTCTTCACGTAACTTCCGAAGTAAATTCACGACACCTACCGTGGCGTTGTGATCCCCTTTCCTCCTCAGTTCAACTATCTTTTCGGACCCACATCCCTTCTTATCTAACAGTTCCCCACCCTTCGTAGTACTTTTCCTCCTCTGTCTCTCCTTCCTACCCGGTCTTCTCTTCCTCTTTCTTCCCAATCTCTTTCCCCCAGAAACTCGAGAGTTAAGGCTAGGTGACCATATCCTAATCAGAGTCTGCTCCACAACCTCGAGTTCCCTCCTTTCCTTACTTAAAAAAAACGGTATTGCGACATACTTCTGAACTCCCACTTTCCCAAACGAGTTGTATAGTGCTCGCCTCCGCTTACCCCCACTCCCCTTCCCGAGACACGAATGCTCCCGCCATCTCGCCCACAATTGCCTCTCGGTCATCCCAGTATACACTGGTCTGTACCATGGTGATATCAAGATATACACACATCCTTCCGGTTTACTCAGATCTAGACACCCTTTTTCCAGTTCCCCTTCCAAGTACCTTACGAATTTATCCCCCCATCCCACTTCTCCTTCCAGTATTAACTTGATCGTGACTAATCGGAATAGCCTATCATCATCTTTGTTCTTTCCACCGTTAGCCCGTCTTCGCCCGGTGATATCCTTGGCTAAATCCCACAATTTCTCCCTTCTTCGACGTTTTCATTCTTCATCCTCAGATTCACTCTCTTCTTTCGATTCACTCTCTTCTTCTTCCGGTTTTGCTTCCACACCCTTCCCTCTCATCCCTTCCGTTTTCGTACCTCGCGTCATGACTCTTGGTGTTGTCGGCAAGGGGATATATGCCGCATCGTACACAATCGCCACGCGTCGAATCATTAAACGCTTGATTGCCATTTTCCGATTCCCATAACATACCTTCTCCCTTCCACACACCTCCTTCAAGTCGTCAATAGTAAGTGCTTCGAAAAAATCCCGAATCTCCGCCTCGTATCTCTCTTTCCCGCCTGGTCCACATGAGGCCGATATATGCTTCATGGTCAGGTCGATTTTCCTCGGCGTCCCCGACGATTATGGCTCCTCGTCCGTAGCACCCTGTGGTTCTTCGATCTTCTTTCTTGATTCCTCCGATAGTTTAAGATTCGTCCTCTTCTCCGGTGTCATGACCGGTGGACTATTCCCAACCGGTATTTCCGGTCCTCACTTTCGCTTCTCCAATTTCTCATTTATCTTTAGCTTCGCCGCTTGCTTCCGGAGTAGTTGAAGTTCCTCGTCAACTTCCAGTTCCTCCTGACCTGCTATCATCCTCCTCAGTCTCTCTTTTTCTTCTTCCATCGTTTCCCCATATTCGTTGGTCCTGTATACGCCTTTCCCTTTCCAACCACTCCTGCCCCGCCGCACCTCTTCTTCCATTTTAATCTTCCCGCTAATCAAACTCAACAATCTCGCATCTCGTTCCTCCTCATAATGTTGCTTCTCCTTAATCTTCTCGGCTCGCTTCCTTTCTTTTTCAAGCCTCGCTTCCTCCTCCATCCTCCGCCGTTCCTCAGCTGCCTCCCTTTCGAGCCTATCGCGCCTTTCCTGCGCCATAGCAACGAGGTACTCTTGCATTAGCATACTTGTGTCGTCTGTCTCAGCACGCGCATTTCCACTATCCGCCGATCGACTCCTCCTCGCACTACTCTCCGGTTCAGTCGGTCTCCCCATCCTTGTGCCACTTGACCCATATGCGGACGACACGAAGGCTCGCCCAAGTGCCTTCGATTGCCAAAATTCAGCACAATCCCTCGCAAAATGCCCCATCTCACCGCACTTGTAGCACTTCCGTCCTTCGACCAGTGGCCTCGAAGTCCCTTCGTCGGACTTCTTCTGCGAAGATCCATCGCTCATTTTGTCGATCCTCCACGTAACTCCAACTCCTTGTTCCGCTTAACTCCTCGACCTCGACCCTCAACGGTCCCCGTAGTCCTTCTTCAACATTCACAGTAACGAAGCAGCCACCTACCGTAGGTATAATCGCCTAGCAGGTTGCAACCATTGTTGATGGAGTAGGAAAGAGTGCAAAAGCGTCAAAACGCAATCAACTCACAGCAGACACGTCATAGTCGTAAACGACACAAAAGCCGCAAGCGAGATGGACGAAAGAATATGTGACGCCCAACCTCACGCCCAGCGCGACTTCCTGATCGGAGTGGGATGTGGGCCTGGAAGTGCGAAAAGGGGTGTGACAAGGATTTTTGGGAAAGTGGAGTCCCAGGTCAGAACTGAGATCTCCTGTGGCAGGGTCTTTCGGGGGCACGAGTGCAATTTGGCGAAGAGGGCGCCTTCGGGTTACAAGGCGGATGGCATGTGCGGTTCACTCAGGACCGAGTGAGCCATTGGCTTCGGGGACGGTGGTTTATGGACTGGCCCCTTTGGGGTAGGTGGGGTTCTAAGGAGTTCGTCTGTTGAGAGTTGCCACGTGGCGCTGATCGTCGCGCGTGCGGTGGTGATTCATACCAGCGTCTGGTGGTGATGACGACGAATCCCGGGTGGATGAAGTAGTAGGTATGGTCGGGAGAAGGGAAATCAGAGCACCGAGGGTCGCTAGAGGTGGCGCCGTGGAATTCCCGAGGACATAGTGGATTCTCAGTATGGAAGGGATATCGCTGCCTTAAGATTTCGTTTATCCAAGGGGTGAGATAATCCGGGTCGTAGGATGAGTCGGAATTCCAGGACCGCGTCATCATGTCATTGCGGTATCCTGAGTTGCCTAAGGACGAGTCCGCGGCGATGGCGGTCGCCACGTGCGAGCACGTGCAGGCCGCGCGACTCGCGTCGGACTTACACGTGCTCGTGCGGGACGATTGCGTCGTTGCGGATTTCAAGATGGCCACTCCCAATCGGACAGATTGATGGTCCCGATGAGTCGACGCTGGGGGATACGTATAAGTGCGCAACTCAGATCGCGTTTTACACGTGTCCTCGCGAGGTGTTCACCGAGCCCGTCATCCGCCCGCTTAATCACTTCATGATGTTCTGAGTTATGCAAGATGGAATTATCACAAAACAGCTCGATCCAAAGACAAGCAAACACACGGACAAAATCATCAATTGCGCGGAATTCCTATTCTATCTATGTGTGCATCGAATGCAACGAACAACGCAAAGAC
>BFEA01000108.1:1029453-1044127 GCA_003427395.1 Chara braunii | reverse complement strand
TCTCTCTCTCTCTCTCTCTCTCTCTCTCTCTCTCTCTCTCTCTCTCTCTCTCTCTCTCTCTCTCTCTCTCTTTCTTTCTTCAGCCTGGGCGTGCGCGCTATAGAGGAAGCCGAGCCAAACCCGAAGACGTGTATGTTGTTTTTAGGGTTTAACTGCGACGCCCTCCGGTTCCCGTTCCTCTTTCAGGACATCAGCACTGTTCCAAGTGGATTGTCTTCCTCTGCCGCTTCCAACGTCTGGGGTGAAGACATCGAGGGAGAGGGGAGAGCGTGGAAGTAGAAACGAACACACAAACAGAGAGAGACACAGAGAGAGAGAGAGAGAGAGAGAGAGAGAGTTGTCCTCAGTACCTGTACGGAACGTACTCCGGCAGTTCTGTTCTCAGAGCTGTTCTCAACAATTCCTTCTCCAGCGTACCAGACAGATATCAATAGCTTTGCTCACAGCTCTTCTCGCGGCGCGCTCGTTCTCTCCTCCACGAGGAACAACGACAGATTGCCACACCTCGACCTCTTCCCGCCAACCTCGACCTCTTCCCGCCAATCTCGACCTCTTCCCGCCAATCTCGACCTCTTCCCGCCCTCGTGCATCGAATGCTCGCTCGTTTTTCGCTCACCGCTTCCAATGACCGCGAAGAGGTTTTCGTTTGCACCGCCGAGCAGCGGTACCTAACGGCTGCCTCGTTCAAAAAGAACGCGCCCACGCCGTGTACCGCCCAGAGGACCGCCAGTTCAGTTCAAAAGCATTCAATAACGGGTACACCATGAGCTGTTGAATTACAGACCACAGTTCGATACCCCCTCGAGTAAGTAGCTCAGTGGTTAGAGCACCCGTTGGAAATGCGCATTGTGGTACGAGGTTGTGGGTTCAAATCTGCGGCCTTGCGCATGGACACTGGAAGGGCGTTAGAATGACGCAGGGCTGGACATACACTACCCTCTGACCACTACATGGTCATGATTACAGACCCTGCCTGTATTGGTCAGGGGATCAAGTCCCGTCTGGGTAACGCAAGGCTTGCTCTGGGTGTTGGTCTTGGTCGTTCGATTCTCCTCCCCGGTCTAATATACCACACACACGTTTCCGATTGTTGCTCATACGGTTGAGTCTGCCAGTTACATCTCACAGGTCACGGGTTCGAGCCTGGTCAGAGACTTTGGGGGGGTCCATCCAGTCTGGCCCGTTATACATGGTATTCTCAACACACATATAGTGCTGACACATAGTGCTGACATATGGCCTTCGGCCCTATATATGATTAATACTGCCTTCGGGTATACAACTGGCTTCCGGATATATACACATACATCATAAATAGCCTACATCCATGGCTTCCTGAGCGCATACATATGGCCTAAGGGCTTACATGCATCTACAGTTGACTGGGGGAGGGGTAGAATAGACTTAGACTCTAGGGTATAGAATACGGTAGTTACCCCAGCAGGTCTGAGTTCCACCTAGCCAAGATAGGGGCAAGCTAGGGGAAGGACCGTAGGACTGTCAGTCTGAGTTCCGCCTGGCCTTGGGTAAGCTAGGGGAAGGACGGCAGGCTGTCTGGCTGGGGTACTGACTGCTAGTTAGCTGTCCCCGAAAATAAAACCCAGGTGTCTATGATCTCTACAATAAGGATACGAGGTTGGTAGAATATAGTGGTGCCTAGCGTCCGAAGTTCCCGTACAGCGAGGCCTGTCCGATTTCGCTTCCACTGGGGCTGGGGTAATAGTTAGCCTCGGTGCCTATCACTACTGTCTAGTCCAAGTCACCTACCTAGCGGTGGGGTGATGGTCCTGAGTGGGTTACACTGAGCTAAGATAGTTGGGTTAGGGGGTACGCTGGGAGTATTGATGAGTGGTAGGGTGGGAGGTGACCTCGTATCTTAGGACTGCGAAGGCTCATCGCTCCCTGTGATCCCTGTGTGCCTGGTAACTAGCCTCTACAACATCCTGGACTTTTTTTGAAAATAATAATAATAAAAAATAAAAAATAAAAAGAGTTTTTTTTTTTTTTTTTTTTTTTKGGGGGGGGGGGGGGGGGGRGGGAATGAGTAAGAGTATACTCACAATACGCCCTCAAATCGAAATCACAAAATCACAAAATGAGCAGCCAGATCGAGTCGATCTTTTACAAGGACTCAATCTGGCCGCTCATTTTGAGATTCTGCGATTTTGAGGGCCTAGTGTGATGAGTATGGCCTTAAACCACCAGTACTTGGCCCATACATCGGCCGTGGGCCCTTAGCGTTAACGCTACACAAATTCCGCGGCCTGCGGGCCGTGGATAAATCACATCAACAGCCCATGTCGTTTCGTCGACCTCCGAGGGCCGGCGCGCAGGCTCGGCATCGGTAGCTGGGCCAAGTACTGGTGGTTTAACTCTCAATTCACCTGGGGCATTTCACAGTGTGGTCCCAAGTGGGAATGTACCAATTATACCTATACTGCATTCTTCGGGGCTCGGGCCGCCCTTGGGCCGGCGTTGATAAATTTCATTGGGGGCCTTTGAGCCAGATTTTGTTTTTGATGCTGAAGAAAATACCCCTTTGTCGAGGAATTTCGCCTACATTGCGAAATGCGTTACTGGCCTTCGAAACTCAGGGGGGCTCCCCTGTGGCCGATATATGGGAAAGGTAGTGGAGGCCATCGCGCTATTGAAAAAGAGGGTGGGGTGGGGGAGTTTGAAATCCATTCGTGCCCCCGTGGCCACGTACTGCCCTCCAATTCCACCATGTATCGGCAAGGTCCCCCAAGCCCAAAAAATCACCACCCCGCCAGGTAAAGGCACGGTCCTGCAGCGGGAAGGTCCCACTTACCTTTTTCCTTGCCTTGCCCATGATGCCCCGCTCACTCTACCCTCAACGTTTCTCCTGCCGCACCCCCTGTTCCCCCATCTATCGCACTCAGGCATTTTTACGCTCAGTCTCCATCGTGTAATACTACCCTGCCACCCGCACAGTAGGGTCCCACCTTATGGCGGACTCCTATAGCCCGACCCCCACAGTTTCCCCTCACCCTTTCAGCTATTTTACTGTAAAAGTCAGCAGGCTCACAATCACTCAAACTGCATTCTGATCCAGCAGCCTCACTCAGTTGGTAAGGCACACAAGTGGCATTCAGGAGATCTTGGGTTCAATCCCCATTGGCCTCATGTACCTTCCTGAGCAAGCTTGGCATCCGCCACCTAGAGATAGGCCGTTGGTCCCTTGGAGTGGCATTGAGCAGAGAGTCTGATGTTCGTAACGGGAGGGGACCGGAGGGGATGCAGAGAGACGGGCCCATCGAAGAAGTTCGGTCCTGATGCTACCGGCTGACCCCTGGCGAGTAACACGCGCGTGCTGTAGCAGGTATTGCACCTGCTGGTGGGTGCAGCTCCCACATCCTCCCTTGGAGGCTTGAACACAGATGTGACTGCTGCAGGGCTCCCTGTAATAATACCATTGTGAGTCATAATGACAATAAAAAATGGCCTGAGAGGCCTCCTGTCCAGATTCGACAGGTAATTGATTTGGTTGGGCTTAAAAAGGTGTTGGCATTGGGCCTTTGAAATTTGATCGACAAGTAAGTAGTCGGATTGTGCGTTGAGGCAGACTTGGCTAAGGGGATGGGGCTCAGCCTGCGAATCGAGTGAGGCCCATCAGTCCTCTTTCAATAAGCCGGAGCTCGGGACTGAGTCCCACTAGCTGTCGTTTAGTTTTCCTTCAAGTATTTTTCTTTCTTTCTTTCTTTCTTTTTCTTCTTTTCTATTTTTTTTTTGGTGTGAAAGCCCTTTTGCAAGTCCACTATCCTGACGGTGGTAAGAGAACCGCCGGGATTGAGGTCTTGGGTACTGGGCTGCTCCGTCTATTGGTGGGGAGCTGCACCTGCTGGAAACTGGGTCCAGCGTCCCTTAGAAACAACTTTAGCGCACTTTTTGAGCGGGCCATAGTCATTTGACCTTTGCCTTGGAGCTACATTTTCCCTCAGGGGCTGCGAATGATGCCCTTCTCATGTAGAACTCTCTCCATAGTACTGACTCAGCCCTACTCCTCGACTAACAACATGGCCATTGTGTGGCTGTGAGGTGAGCAGATCAGGAACAGGTGTTTATTCAAAACCAGGTCTAAGCCCCCGCTAGTGGTTATCCCTGGGTAGTGGCCCAGGTGCATGTGTAATGTTTTGTTGGAAAATGAAGCCTTCAGCACTGGGACCTTTTTCCTTGGGAAGAAGAAACTTTCGTTTTTTTTTTTTTTGATGACAAGGTGGCATTGCTGGCCACCTTTTTTTTGTTTCCTACTCCTCAGAAGGCCCATCCATCCCATCGTCCTTTCCTGGCCTACCATAAAAAAAAAGGACCTCCTACAGATCTATCAGACAGCAGTCGCAAGCACCGACACTACCATAGGCAGACAACCCACCACCAGCCCTGGTTGTCACCCCGGCACTTTGGACAGCAAGCTTCTTATCAGTCTAAATGCCCCATGAGTTAGCCCATGATGTCCCCCAGAACATCGGTTCTTTTCTTTTTTCTTTTCTTCAAAGAATAGCCCTTCGGCAAGCCCTCTATCCCAGTGGTGGTGAGAGAACCACCAGAATTGAGGGCTTATCTGTCGGCTGCTCCATCTATTGGTGGGGCCCGGCACCTGTTGGAAACCGGGTCCAACGTCCCTTGGATACGTCTTGCAACACTGTTTTTCTGCCATTGTTTCCTGGGGCTATAGCCATCACACTTCCTACCCTGGAGCATCATTCTCCCATGGAGCTGCAAGTGTTACCCTTCCCACCTTAGAGCTCCCTCTATCTAGTGGCCCTGCCTCATTCACGGAATTGCAAACTGTCCTTCCTGTCCTGTACATCCCTAAGGCCCATTAGTCCCGGCCAATTCTAGGTTTTTGTAGGTCCCCTATTTCTTGTTGATGTGTGACCAAGTCCTGTTGTAACTGTTGTGATACCTAGCAGACATTTCCCAATTCCCCTTCCTTCTGGGACTCTGTCTTTTAAGCCCTCCCTAACCCTTCCACTCTCCTAAGCCCTTCCACAGCCCAATCTAGCCCTCTGTTTTTTTCCCTTGTCCTAAGCCCTCTGCCTATTACATATTTATCCTTCTCCATTGTGTGGAGGAGGAGATGCAAACTACCCCTGTTTCTCACCTGGAGCCTCCCTCGCCATCCCCTCTCCTGCCCTCCTTCCTCTACCCAACTGACAGCAGCATCTGCTGGTTCCAAAGACTGGTCCTTTTAATGGTGGGAATGCGTTGCTGGGCTATCATGGGCAGAGCAACCCTTGGCTCAAAGAATGGACCTCAAAGGATGTGGGGGGTGAAGGGGGGGGGAGGGGAGGGGAGGGCGGGGGGCAAGAGAATAAAGGAAGAGGGGTTAGCTGAGAATGGGACTGTGAAATGTGATCTGGGTTTCTGCGGCCAGTTGTTTTCCTCTCTTCTCCAGTTCTTCCATTTTAGGTGTCCTTCTTGCAATTCGGCCATCACCCTTCCGGGGCCCAACCATTCTTCTGTGAACACCTCCCTGGCTTCTTTGCCCTTTTGCTGCTCGACCTGAGTCGTGAGGATGGGATCCTCCACTATGGCTCTTTCTAAATTCTTTGTCAAATTATATATATATATATATAGGGTTGCCGGCGTTCGGGACGGGCCGAACGTCCGAACGTTCTGCACCCCCTCTCGACGCGTTCGTCCGTTCGGTCAAACGTGGACCAAAAAAAAAAAANTTTTTTTTTTTTTTTTTTTTTTTTTTTTTTAAGCCCTTTTGCAAGACCTCTATTCCAGTGGTGGTAAGAAAACCACCGGAATTGAGGTTTCACCTGTTGGGTTGCTCCTTCTATTGGTGGGGAGCGACACCAGTTGGAAACCGGGTCCAGCGTCCCTTGGATACACCTCATGAGTACAGAGTTCGCCAGGGCTGTGGCCTTGGCAGTTCCTAACTTCCTATCATTGAGCACCATTTCCTCGGGGCTGCTTCGTTCACCCTTCTACTTCTAGCACTCCTATTTCCTATGAACGCATCTTTTGGCTCATTAGTCTGAACTCAGTTCCAGGCGTCTACAGCCCCCTTGTCACAAATTTTTTGTAGGTTAACCTAATTAGTTAGCCTGATTCACATGAGAAAAACTTTTACAGTCCCACAATGCTACTATACTTGTGGCATCTCCAAACAAAGATGAAAATTAGTTTGACAAAGTACCCTGCTCCTGTACAACATGAGAATTTGTAGTTTGTCTACACAACTTCAGTCGTGTCTTCTGTTGTCCTGTCCGTGCCGTTTTCCACAAGAGTGGCTTTCTCTTTCCCTGTCAGTTATAGCACGCTAGGTACGATGTGTTTCTCCCAGTCCCTGTACTAGAAGGCACATTGTTGCCTTGTCTGAAGTGGACGTCGTCGAGCTCCCTCTGAGTTGCTGTTTTTAGCAGTCGGTCATAGAGCTGCTGATGCTGGATGATCCGGGTGGCTGGTGGCTGAGCAGGGAACAGGGCGGTCAGGGGGTGGGGTGAAGTGGGTAGTTGGGGACAGGAGTGGGAAGTGCAGGGCTGGATGGTAGTGGTGGGGGAGGGGGAGGTTGGGCAGGGGATACCGGTAGTACGACGACGGATCCTCTAAAGTCGCGGCTGTTAACGCACTACGACTCTGTTTTTCAAGTGGGTCGAGGTACTGGTGGTTTAAGTATCCGCTTTATGAGCGAAAACATGTTTAAGTCCTTTGGACCGAATGTAGGCACATGTTCTCATGCATGTCCTTAGGCCATGCTACTGGTACCTACTTTCGAAAATGGAGACAGAATTCACCGAAAAATCTAAAAATTCCAAATTTGGGAATCCGTAGATTAGGTCGAGGTCGTTCCATGAAAAATATAAAAAAATATAAAAAAATCCCAAAGATCACAAAACAATCGCCACGCCGATTCGGTGCATTTTTCATTTTTGCCACTCAACCATATGTGGGCCAATAGGAAAAGCAACTTCAGTGATTTTTATCGCTT
Organism: Chara braunii; assembly: GCA_003427395.1. Lineage (NCBI taxonomy): Eukaryota > Viridiplantae > Streptophyta > Charophyceae > Charales > Characeae > Chara > Chara braunii. The sequence goes on along the minus strand of BFEA01000108.1, from coordinate 1,037,166 downwards.
AGAGGAATGCATGAAAAAATCTGAAAATTGTCGTACCGACAAATTTTACTGTGATCTTTCCAGAAAAATTATTAAAAAATTAAATAAAATCATTTCAACCGCAAAATAGATCGCAACGGCAATTTGAGTCATTTTCCATTTTTGCCATTCAACCTCTCTCTCTCTCTCTCTCTCTCTCACACACACACACACACATACACACACACACACACACACACACACACATACACACATACAAAAAAAAAACAAAGAAACATAATCCCTTAGGGTTGTGTTCCCCACGCCCACGCTGTAGGCAATAGTAGACCTACAACAGAATGCTCCTGTATATTGGCGGGAGCGGCACCAGCGTTCCATGAACATCATGAATAAAGCACCAGTCGGGACCCTCCCTGCCACATACTCTTTGAGTTATGTATAACGAACATGTACCTTACCCTGCCGATAATTATTAACACCCTTCCAATGACCAATTTGGGTCGAAGGGAATAACTGCGTCGAGTCTGTGAATAGCGGATAACACAAATTTGACCCCCTCGTATATCACTAATTTGACATAGGCACGGGTATATCACTAATTTGATATGTCCAGTTGTGGGATACATCGGCGTGGACAAGTATTGGCTTACCGTGAGGGCATGGGTGCGCAACCCGTAGTTTCTTTATTGATGTGGTTGGGGAAGGGTAAGGTAGTAATTATGTTGTATGTATATTTTCCCTCTTTGCTATACACAACTCGAAGAGTGTGGGGGAGGGAGTGGTCCCGGTTGGTGCTTTATTCACGTTTGTTGTGTGGGGTCCCAGTTGGTGCTTTATTCATGATGTTCATGGATGCTGCACCCAATTTCCAGCAAGTGATACTTCCCATCAATAGACAGGAGAATGTTTGTGTGTGGGTATATGTAAGAGTGAGTGAGTGTGTGTATGTGTGTGTGTGTGTGTGTGTGTGTGTGTGTGTGTGTGTGTGTGAGAAAAAAAAAAAAAAAAAAAAACGATTTCACCCATGAGTTCTATTTGAATAGAACACCTATTTGTTTGAATAGAACATTCGTGCGTACTATTCGAATAGAACATATGTGCGTACTATTTTGATTTTGGGGGGTGACTTTGAGAAATGAACTTTTGGGAAAAGTTAAATAGTACATACGTGTGTTTTGGTAAGAAGAAGACTGTAGGCGTTTAAATTATGTTCATTGATTGTTCAGGAGATAAGGATGTAGGAGACCGGTTAGGCAATACATCGAGATGGTCAAATGATCTGGTGGTGGCAGACATGCAATATGTCTACCTTCTTAACCCGAAAAAAAGGTACGTAAGTTATATTTGAATTACGTCTGGAAATCGGATCTTCAGAAATCGTTTGTTTGTTTTCCCGAATAGAACATACATTTGAAGGTAATGTACGTACGTTGTATTTAAATACAATATACGTATGTTGTATTCAAAATTTTACAATTTTTTTGTTTAATAATAAAAAATATCCAAAAAAAAATGTTATACAACAAGGCAATACAAACAACGTTTGCCTGAGGGTCTTGTCAAAATTCACAATCAAATTCGAGAAAAAAATAAAAACGAGGATGAAAATATTTTTTTGTATTTTACCTAGGCTACCAGCCGGGTCGCCCGGGTTACCCTGTTTTCTCGGGCGACCCGTCCGTGCAAGGACCGGGGAAGATCGCAGCAAAAAAAAAAGAAAAAAAAATCTAAAAAATCCGGAAAAACCTATGTAATGCAGAAAAATAAGCTAAACAACTTTTGCCTCAGGATCACATTGAAATTAATGACCAAATTACAAATAAATAATAAAATAAGTTTTTTTTATTCTTATTTTTGCCCAGTCGGGCAAGTGATCCAGGACCACTCTGGTTTACTGTTTTTTTCATAATTTTGATTTTTTAAATACTTCATTAAAGAACATAAAACAAAAACTTGAACAAAATTGCAATGCAAACAACTTTTGTCCAAGGGGTTTGGCAAAATTCTCAACCAAATTTGAGATAAAAATAAAAACATTGGTGGTGTTGGGGCAAATACCCTGACAAGCAAGGTTGTCGGCGTTCGGGATGGGTTGAATGCCCGAACCCAACCGCCCGAACGTTCTGCACCCCCTCTCGACGAGTTCTGCCGTACGGCCAAACGTGGACAAAAAAAAAAAAAAAAAAAAAAAAAAAAAAAAAAAAAAAATCCAAAAACTTTGAAAACAATATATGTTATACAGAAGAATAAACTAAACAACATTTGCCTCAACGTTACATCCAAATTCCTTACCAAAGTTGAAAAAAAAAAAATCAAATACTAAAAATAAATAATAATAATAATAAAAATTAGAAAAAGTAAAACGAGAATGAAATTATTGAGTGGGCGAGCACGTTTTGGACACCGCCATTTTTGGTGATTTTTCATCTTGTTTTGGCTGTGACAAATGCCATGAAAATTAATACATGTGTATCTTACATAATAGAGAATGCAAAAATAAAGTTTGAAAAAATAATATTTTTTTTCATGCCCCGAAATAAAGGAAAAACAAAAAGTGAAAAGAGAGAAAAAACAAATTAGTGAGTGGGCAAGCAAGTTTTGACACCACCATCTTTGTCGATTTTTCTTTTTTTTTTTGGCTGAACAGAATGGCTTCAAAATTAAGAGGGAGATACCTTACATCACAAAGAACTCACAATTTTTTTTTCAGAAACAATAATAATATTTAGGTGTCAAAATATTTTTTTGCGGGGTCCGAACCCCTTCAGGTTCAGGCCCCGTACGGGGACCCGAACGCCCGAACGTTCGGGGGTCAGCTTAGGGGCCTCCGTACGTTCGGTCTGGCAACCTTGTATATATATATATATCGTATATATATCGTATATATATATATACATATACTTGCACGAATGATGTAGCCACTGTCCCCCCGTGTCCAACATGGGTTCGGTGAAATTGAATTATCGGTGCAGATGTGGAGTACCAGCGGCTGGACGGTAAGAACCCGTGCACCTTTACTATAGCTTTGCATTGACAAAGTTGTGAAGCAGGTCGCATATCATGCGTGAGAGTTTTTTCATATATTCCTATTACCAACGAACCTATAAAAGTAAGGATGAGAAAAGGAAAAGCAAAAGGAAACCCTACATGTTAGATTGCTCGTGTTTAGACAGGACCATACTTTCTCACTTTCGCTTGACAAGAGAGGTATAAAGACTAGATCCATAACTCCAATGATCATGTATGGGATTTCACATTGAAATGTAGGATATATTTCATAAATATTTCTCTTTCATTAACCAACATGTAGTTGATAAAGATAATTGATCTATAAGTATATAATACTATTTCAGTATTCAGTATCGATGGTGAAAACGTAATATTTAATGTGTTTAATGCTAACAAAACTTCATTAATTTATACATCGGTGTATGCCAGCCCGGGGGATATTGAACCCTCAGTTAAATTAATTGAGGTGACATAGTCGCAGTGCGTTATTCTTTACTTATCATGTAATTATGTACAACATGACAATTCTTTCTCATATAGAGACCAAGGCAGATATGGGTTTTCCCATATATTAGGTGCAAAATTTTGTAATGTATCTTATCATTTATGTAATTATCACTTTGCGCATAGGCTTGAAAGATGGATGTTCCAAGTGATTTGAGAACACACTGTCGTAAGTTTTCGCCTTAAGAGGTTCAGTTTGACATTCAACCGGTTTAACCTGAGGAGTATTGGTCTGAGTACAGATATTTATTACACCAAAGTTTGATGTATAAGCTGATGAAGTTTTCATACCATTAAACGCATTCAGTATTACATTTTCACCATTGACACATGATATTGAAGTCGTATTATATATACTTATGGATCGACCATGAGTTAAGTTTTTATGCAACACCTCATGTAGGCTCTTAACAATTGAATGTGATCGTCAAAACCATTACAAAAATGATGAATAAAATTCATAAAATATGGACAGGATACATTAGAGTCGTAATTATAATTCAACCCATGGTAGATGCAAACTTAATTACTATATTTTAAAAAATAATTATATTTTATATTAAAAACTCTGTTTTAAAATACTATAAGATCCTTATTATTCCGTGGTATGATAAATTTAAAATATCAGGCGGAGAGGAAGAAACAGTTTGTATTCTAGTGTAAATTCTATAAGATCCTTATTATTCCGTGTATATACTATAAGATCCCTCTCAAATGAGTAGATCCAAAATCGAAGCAGCTTTTAACGTCTCAAATGCTTAGCTCAATTTCGAGCTCACACCAAACGTTCCTCAACTGAAGTGCATGATCCATGGTCTGCAATATTCACGCCGTCTGTATTTTCAGTCCTGCACATGATAGTGCTTCGTTCTTAAATTTTATTAAGGTCGTGTACATGTATCAGGTTGCTCGCACCACATAATTACAGGGCATCCTGCGGCTGCCAGAGGCCATTGAATTACATCCACAACTTGTCCTTGCCAAGGAGATACGTATCAGTGACAAGACGGTACCATCCATTCGTGTTCACTTCTGTAATTTTTACAGAAGTGACACTCAACATAACAAGCAATATGGTTCCTCCATACCCTAGCAATTATCCTTATCGACAATCATTTCCATGTTGTACAAACATTGTTGATGGTCACAAGGCCACCGTGGACAACACTCTTGTACAAGACACATTTGCGGACTCTCTTCTCCGAAGTCTCGAAGTACAACCTTAATGCCGACACCACAAATATGATGAAAGCGATAAAATTCAGTCTGGATGAGTATATTGTTAAGTTCATAGCAACCACGAAATCAACACGCAGCAATGAATCTGTAATAACATTCTCTCTCAACTGCGGAGATGGTGAACAAGAATTCTTTCAAGATGCCAATGGAAATTTTATAGGGCACTGTTCCAAGCACCTACTCGAGCTGCCTCACAAGCTGCCAACACATCTCTTCAGGAGCTACAACAACAATCCGCCATAAGAACTATCTATGAAACATCGCACAACCTGACAATCTGCTGCAAATACTGATACACATATAAGTTGTCACAACATCTTGACAATCCTACCTATAATGAAGCATGCGAGTCTATAGCCAGCATCCTCGAACACCACCTTATCTCTACTTCACACTTAAAGCACACAAATCTTCACCCGTTCGTTCAATCCTTGAAGTTAAGAAACAACCTTTCCCAATCTGCACCTTGCTCAACACCCCGACGACTTTCAGTCTCGGATCTGCATAACATGCCCCCTCATAAGCCTCTTGCAAGTATAAAAATGGCCCCTCGCTCACTTAGTTATGCTCTCCAAGGCGTGATCAACTCTCTGCACAGTAAAGACAATAAGTTTTATCAAAAGATTGGTGTACGATGTCGCTGGATCGTGCAAAGTGTTGAGGAAGTCATTTTGGATCTCAAGCAAAACGCACATCCCCTTCGAGGTTGTACGCCACACGCAATGGATTTTACAACAATATACACGACCCTGCCTTATGCCAGGATTGATAACAATGTCCGAAATGTTGTTCATGAAACACATCATTATGCTTGGGTGCGGATCCCACAAGGCAGAAGGCCAATACAAGTGCACATGATTATAGGAGGTCCTCGTCGCGGGTTGCGGGTTACTCCACATGGCTTGGACACCCTTTTAGTGACAACAATAGAACAACATCTACCAGTTTATGGTCTCTAACACCTATCTTTATACAACGGATGACACTCTACGCCATCAGGTGGTTGATATGAGCACTAATGCTAAACTAGAAATAGCCAACCTCATGCTCTATTGGAACATAGCATAGTTCATCGACGAACTTCGTCAGTGAGCTTAATGCGCAGCACAAGCATATGCATTCACATATTGATTCATTGATGATGCCCTATCTTGGAAGACATTTCCGCCCCCTCCTGCTCGATATGGTATCAAGTGGAAAGACACCACTGAACAAGATTGGTCATGTTTTTTCCTTGGGTCAAGACACCATTGAACAAGATGGGTCATGTTTTTTCCTTGGGTCAAGAATCCTGTTTCGGCCAGATGGCTCAATTCGCATTGGTGTGCTTGAGACTTGGACACCGCTGAGACTTGGACATTTCTTGTCATACGTTATCCCAATGCTTCCTCCAATGCCCCAACTCATCAGGCCACATATGTGCTCACGGGACAACTAACGAGGTTCAAACATATCTTTAATACAACCAACTTCAAAGCTGCAGTAACTTCTCTGACACGACATAGGCTTGTTGACGACCATCCTCCCAGTGTCCTTGTCAGAGGCTGGGCTGCATATGTGTGTTGCCGGCATCACTGGCTACCGACTCATGTCACACGACTCTCCGACTGGTTTTGCTGCATGGTGTGCTGGGCAATTGCTCACCCATGGCTGAATGCCAATTCTGCGTACAGGTCCTCCACACAACCACACACAATAGGCCACCACCACCAACTCCCGAACACCAATTCTGACCACAGGCGGGTCCACACCGCCAAAAGCAGCGGGCCCGCCCTCTCCTGTTATTCCTACTGAAATGCCAAACACTAATGTGGATATGCCAACTCACCTGGAGACCAGGCCGGCCGCAATAAGCAATTTAAACATTGTCAAATTGGCTACAGGGGACGAAGGCTTGCATCCTACCAATGTGGGGGCTGTTGCTGAAAGAGTACCTCCTCCACCACCACCGCTGCCACCACCACCACCACCTCCTTCTCCACCACTACCACCGCCATCATTGCCACCATCTTCACCACTACCACCACTACCACCACTACCACCACTACCACCACCACCACCACCACTACCACCACCACCACTACCATCACCACCACCTCCCTCGCCGACATCTTCTACTACAGTATCCCCTCAGTCGCCTTCTCTTCTTCCCCCTCTTCCTCTTCTCCCTCTTCCTCCACCTCCTCCACCAGCTCGCATGCCTCCCCTTCGTCATTGATCTCATCATCAACACATACATGGTCAGATCAGCCGTCACAGAGGCCCTGTCAGTCGAGGCGTCCATTGCTAGATCCATCGTCACAGATGCCTTTTCTGTGGAGACGTTCCCCATCTCCACCGCCACCTCCAAGACAGCAGCCTCGTTTGTCCTTGGACTGCATGATCACAGCGCCCCCTGCAGGGGTTAGAGATCTGCTCCGACGCCATGCTCACAGCCGTACGGAACGACATCATCGTTCTCAATGTACACTTGCCAAGAATAGTACATCTCGAGTCCGATGCCCACGATGTGGCAATGATTTCTTCAGTGCCACAGTAGCAGCCACTCTGAGCACAAGTGTGGCTGATGAGCTTCCGCTTCCTGTATCTGACCCACCCATTTCTCATCCACCTAGCCCCGCTTGCTCCCCCACCCCAATTGACAATGATCCACCTTATGATCACTTGACGGAGCCCCCGAGTGAAGACGATCTCTCTCCGGACCACATGCTAGAGCCAGTGGAGTTAATACAGCCAAAGGAACCTGACAGGAACAGCCAAGACTGCAATGAATCTCCGCCTGCCGTGCAATCTGCATAATTAAATGAACCTCCCCTTGCCGCACAACGTGCAGCATCTGATGATCTCATAGTGCTACAACAAGGCCACTATGCGTACTATGCCATTAATGTATGTCTCCTTGCTTACAATCTGTCTCTTATACACATCTAGATGTGTATAAGAGACAGCCTTAGAGCATGGGTTTTTGGGTCAGGAATTTGG
>BFEA01000108.1:963485-991568 GCA_003427395.1 Chara braunii | reverse complement strand
TTTTTTTTTTTTTTTTTTTTTTTTTTTTTTTTTTTTAAGTATTGCATCTCACATTCGATGGTTGCTTATATACTAAAACCAATTTCATAAATATTATCATTTATTGTTCGTGCCTTCAAACTTTCGATGGCCACACCACACTTTAATCGGAAACAGACGCTTTGCGTAATTATCCACACGACGTGTTAGCCAATCTATCACATAAAGTATTATGGGTAAGATACACTGCAGACCGTAAATGATTAAACTTTCAAATTCATAAGTCAGTTAAACAAAATGATAACCATACAGACATAACTTTCCCTCCTCCATTAAAAAAGATAGTCGTTAAAAGGTTGTGTGCCCACTCGAAAAACGCTTTCAAAAAAAAAAAAAACAAGTAAGAAAAAATATATATTTTGGGAATATGTGTGTGGAAATATTATTATTATTATTATTTTTTTTTTCTCTCTCACACACACACACACACACACACACACACACACACACACATCCATATGAGTAAAACATAATTCAAAGGCAAGGTGGGCGGCAACGCACAAACATTTAGGTTTTATGTTCGCGAACGAATGTATATTATAATTATTTTCCACTTGAAAAGATATAATAAAAATTATGCTAAATATCATTGTTATCTCTAACGTCACCATCATTCACATTGACAATATTAAAATCCCCTCAAAACTATTTTCTTGCCTTTGGTTGATCCTCCGACATTGACCCTAAGGCTAAGTTTTTCGCCTCTACCTTTTCCTTCTACTACGCTGACGCATTTGCATGGTAAATTCACCAATCCTACATGTTTTTTCCCCCTCATATCTTTATTAAATGGCTCATCTTACCGCGATTACCATATTCTCAAAACTTTTTTCAATTACCCATACTCTATCGTTTTCCTTATTTATTTTTAATTATGCATCTCATTTGTTTATGTATACATTATTTTATAACCTATATGCAATTTCAATGCTACATACATTCTTCCTCTTTCAAATTACTACATAACAATAGGTATCTGGTTTTGAACAAGCTACTAGCTAATTATTGCATAAATAAAAAATTAGTTATTTGTTTCCTTTGACCTGAAAAAAAAAAAAAAATCTCAAACATATATTCTTCATCATTAGAACGTATAATAAACTTTGTTTATGCACTATTCACACAATCAACTCTAAAAGATCATTGGAAGGTAATATATGGCTGAAAAATCATCAGAGCATCTTATAGGAAATTCAAGTGCGTGTATGGTCTGCCAAAAAAATTGGTTAAAGGTGCAATAAGTCTCATGACCCTATAGAAATAATTTCACAAAAAATAATCTATCTAAATTTTATAAATTTTCACAAACAATAAGTACATGTTCAGACGAATTGTTAACTTAACATAGTGCATACGACTCATAATGAAGACTATCAATATACCACTGATGAACAAAATTGCTATAACAAAAAATCATAGCACAAAGGATGACACATTAACAAAGTGGCAATATGAAGGTAAAAAAAATCACCATGAAATTCACATTGTTCACCTCAACATAGTGGTCACATTTTTGTCAAATTATTTTATGGACGAGAAAGAAAGACAATGTAATAAAATGTATAGGAAATGGATTGCATAAGAATGAGGAAAAAAAAAAAAAAAACTTAACAATGCACAGAAAATGACACGGTTTTCACTAGTATAAAATGTGTGATAAACCAAGCAAAAGATAAACAAAGTTGACTGAAAATAAAACAAAACAATTGTAACCGGTTTGACAAAAATGATAAAAATGAGTGAAATTGATATTGCATGCATGTGAATTGTACAAAATTTACAAAGAAAATTGATAACAATAATGTCATACAAAATGTACGTGAAGACAAAATCACAAAGAATTTGTACAAATCAGATGCATCGATAAAATTTAAAACATTTTTTATATCTTATTCGATAAAATGCAATGTAGAAACTTAACAATGTAACTAATAGACGAATATGTGAGGCTGCTGAACCCCGTGCATTTGGTAAACGTTTTATAGCACAAGATCAAAATATGGCTTCGTTAAAATCCTACGAAATTGAACAAAATAATGTGGTGAGTATGATAATTATGCCATTTTCAAAATGTGCAAAAACATATAAGAAAAAATACTCAATAATTGCATAGCTCAATATAATGAACAAAGTATACAGATAACAGATAATTACACAAAATACAAACCAAATATATATACAATCAACAAAAATATGTCAAGAACATAAAAAAGATAATCAAAATTAACAATGATGAACGTGCATTTTGGCGGTAAATCAAGGTCCAAGCCCATTTGTCTTTGTTTGTCTACAAGTCTCCGACTTTGTAATTCTTATCATCCTTGAGATATAGTTGTAATCATAATAAGGACATGTGCAACTTTATAGGATTGACTATATTTGCCAAAGGTTTTGACTACAACCATTTTTTTATTGTTTTACAAAAGAAGTTCAATGACTTCTTAGAACAAGAACAACACAATTGCAGTACAACTTGAAACCCCTTATCTAGAGTTTTTGAAACCCATGACTTTCCTTTGAAGTTTATCATCCGAACAACACCTAAAGGATTGTTTATAAATAGAGATATCATATTATAGAATGCATGTCATGCTACTTTTGAGAGTCATATGAGAAGTTATCACAAATAACCCTTTGTGCTTAGCCCCATGACTAGATTAACATGATCTTATAAAGAAAACAAACTTGTCTATAGCTTAGGCTATTGGCATTTTGTAAAGGAGAGTAAAACGGTAAGAGGATGACACAAGTGAAATGATTGGTAGGTATGTTTTAAAATCATTTTAATTGTTCATAGTTTTTGTGGGTATAATAATAGTTGGATAAAGTTGGCAAACATGTGTTTGTTTGAAAACCACCATAATTTTTATTTTTATTTTTGTGAGGGTGGAAAAATATCGTACCAATTTTTTGTTTAACCCTTGTTAGTTCCCGCATCATCTAAATCACATAAGTAACAAAGTTATTTTTTCTCAAAACATTGTTTTATAGGCATAATGACATTACTGATATCATTTGATCTAACAATGTTATTGAGCATTTGTAAATTAATTTCATCATTTTTATTCATTTTTTAAGCATTGAATCCCTCATATAATTGTTGCTTAGGTACTGAAACCGAATTTATAAATGTTATAATTTATTGTCCGTGCCTTCAGGATTACCATGGTCACATTGAGCTTTAATCATCAACAAATGTTTGGTGATGTTGGAGCAGAAACCCTTACCAGGGTATCAACTCGGGTTTTTCAATGTCGGACACTATCCGACTTTGTTTTTTTTTTTAGGGACTTGATGAAGATTGACGCGTCTTCCTCGAAGTTATTCCGATCGTACCAATAACGGCAAAAACTAAACTTTTCGAATCTAAGTAGAAACACCTGCAGCATCTGAAAATAACGGTGGTAACCAGTGGTACTTTTTTTTTATCAATGTCGCAATGACGCGCAACTGTTGGAGTACTAAATCTATAATTGTGATGCATAATAGCAAAATGCTCGATTGCTAAGCTGCGTGATTCAGGGTCCGGGTGGTCAAAAAAACAATGGTCGGGTTGGGCTCGTGACTGCGGCATAGGGAAACAAGGTCGCTTAGTTTTTTTTTGTTTTTTAATGTATGTTTGTGGGACTTTGATTTGACATCTAACGATCTGGAAGCCAACTCTTTGGCCTACCATACCAGACACGCTCGAGCCACAGATGGGGGAAGAAAACTTGGCCTGGTTCTTGCATTATGCTGCAGCCGAGCACGAACCGATGACGGATTGATGGAGGATGGATGCCTGGCCATGGACTGGAGGTCTAGTCGTTGGGTTAGGGGCCTGACCTGCTTGCAGGCTCAAGCAGACAAAGCGTGCTAGCCACATGATGACAGGCTCCTCGTCCTTATTAATCTCGTAATAGGGGCTTTGGCCCAATAGGTATAGGTATTGAGTTTCTACCCCGCATATACGAGGATCGAACCTTACCCGACCAACTGAGCTAAATCTTTTTGGAGCAGCCGCGAGACTAAGATATTTGGTCGAGATCGCACGATCGTGAGAATCAAATGGCTGAAATCATTCTCGCGAATTGACATAAATACTGCGCAAGGATGACATGCATAAATTGATAAACAGTCCAAATTATTTTTCGAATCCATCCGAATCTCATCAATTCGTGGTTGAAATCCCATGTGATTAAAAAAAAATAACAGATGTACGAAGTAGCAGGGATTTAAAGTTCATCGGGAGGAAGTGACAGACACTCGAATTAACAGACAACCGTCTTTTCTTTGGTAAGTTTTTTTGCAGTTCGTTTTTTGTCATATTCGTTTTAAATTTTGTTTTAGATTTTTTTCCTTTTTAGATTCCCTTAAAGTCTGCATCTGTTTTGTTTGATGAACGAGCTACGACACAAAGGGAAAAAAAAAAAAACAGGGTTGCAACTTCTCAATAATAGAGGATCACTCCCACGTTATAAATAGTGTCGGTTCGTCTTCGAATGGGTAGCGATCAGTGGAGGGGAGAGTGCCTTGAAGAAGTAGTACACATGGGTTTTAAAGTATAGGAAAGAGGATATACATGAGTTTTGAAGAGGTTTGAATGAAATTTTGACTTCTAAGGGGTATATTTCGGCTTGAGTTTTTGTTTTTATTTTTTATTTATGAGTTTATAAGGAATTTTAAAATGACCCTCAGCCAAAAGTTTGTCGTATTGAAATCGTAGACAATATTTTTTTTAAATATATTTTATTATTATTATTATTATTATTATTTTATCGTCTCACCAAAGTTACCACAAATTTACTGAATATAACGCGTCGGCGTCATAAACGAGTATAACACTCGGCAGATATTATATTCGGATATTCAGATATAATACCCGAACCTTATTTTCGGGTGAAGATGGTAGGATGGTTGCAGCGGTGTGGCAGGTTGAACCTCCCTTTGAGTGACGTTATGTTGTCGATGTGCGGGCGCGTCAACGCTGCTTTTTAAGGGGAGGTATTGTTTAAGTGGTTATGCATCATACTTTATTTTTTAGATAATATATTGTCAGATTTATCACGTGGCTCCGACATTTTATTTTGTGTGAGTGTGGGGAGGTGCTGGTTGTCCGACGACACGACAATGGTGATATTTTCATTGGGGTTATGCTGGAAAAATTTTGGCGCGTTTGCGGGGCTATTTTTTTAAGGACAGTGCTGTCAAAATTTTACTGTATAGTGGAGTCGTTGTTTTGGTGTGTGACCAGACGATATTGTCGGGGGGCTGCCGTGGTACCGGTTTTGACGGCGCTGCAAGCAGTGGTCCCGTATTTTTTTTTTTTTTGTATGGCGGTTGTGGCTGATTCCAATGTGGTCTAGAGGTTGGATCGGCGGTGGTGCACGCTTAGGATCGTGCAATTTGGAACGCAGACCAGCGACATTGCTTGGAGTACTCGTGTTCCGTGTGGAGGTTGTCAGAATTTGCGCCTCGTGCAGTGGAGTAGTAATCGGGGCTCATGACACTTGTGGTTTTCACCCGGAGCCACCTTTATTTTTTTGCAGCGCACGGTGCGAGCGGTGTTGGTGTTTGGGGTCGTCTAGTGTCGTGGGCATTAGTATGGGACTGCTTGAGACCATTTATTTTGAGGACCAATTGGAATTGACTTGGGACTCCAAACTGCAAGATGTGGGCGATTTTGGCCGGTGACGCATGGCGACACGCAATTTATTTTTGTGGAGTGCAGTTTGAGACTGCTGGTGGACTTGAGATAGTATTGGAAACTTTGCGGCGTCGTTGGGACTGCGTTGGCACAATATGGGACCACGTATGGCTCACTTTGGGACCGCCCTTCTCGCGGGTTATCTCAATTGAGTCCTTTCAATTAACCCGATTATTGCCATTCGGACACTTGAGGAAGCACGTGGACTGTTGTTCAGTGGGAAGACCATATGTTGGAGTTATAGGCCACATATATTGGACTACAACGGTAATTTTATTTTTATCGATATATTATTCGTCATTTTTGGGTGGGTCAATTCAAACTTCACGCAAGGTCAATTGAATGACTTATATTTCCCCTTCATAACCGTGTAAACCCACACTTTGCTTGACCCCGATTGTTTTTAACGTACAAAATAAAACATAGAGAAAAGAGTGTGTAAGTCATGTATGCAAAAGGTGAGGTATGACTTAAGTATGAGAATGCGTGTTTTTTTTTTAACTTTTTTTTTCCTTTCATTGTGAGATGTTTGAACAAGAGATTGATTATGTTTATTTGAGATGAAGAAAATTATTGCTCTCTTTCTACCTTTCACCCTCATGCATGTCATAAATACTTGTATTTTGTATTTAATAATTTCAATAGGTACCGTGAAAGAAATTCGTGCATATAATAAAAATTAAGTCAATTGGACTTAACATTTCTCTTAGATTTACCCTTTTTATCCTCAATGACCTCATATTCCTATACATGTAAAAGTGACCATTGTTTTCTATCTCCTCTGTCTCCTTTCTTCTAAGTTATTTTGAACTTAAAAAAAATGAGAACAATTGAAATCTACTTGCCGTAAATACGTCTCTCTCTCTAAGAGGTATTTAGGGCGGGGGTTCATTGCTCTTAGAGTCAGCTCTATTATCGACCTAGAGTAGCCCGTTCTACGGGGGGGTACTTTGCCGATTCGGTGAAAATGACCCGACTTTTGAGATTCGAGTCTGGTGCTCGAGCGAGGAGGAGTAACCCATACCACTTCCTAGAGGGTGAGACATGCAATACTTCGACTAATACGGATATGATCAATAATCATCAGCAAAACACTCTGTCATAAAAAGAAGACAAGAACATATGGAGATGGGTATGTGCGTACTTAATCTTAGATCGACGGTAGGGTGGAATGGATGACTTTGGCAACACGTTTCATCAAGTCAAAACTGAGGCAGTCTGACTACGTTGTCAGCCGCATCAAGGTTATTATTGGAATCAACTCCCCGTTGGCGGCTCAATATGTTTTTTTTGTTTATCGAGTTCGACCCGAGGTGGCCACGTTTATTTCGGTCTTGATTTACCAGTTATACCATATAATGCTCATTTTTTTTTCATTTATTGATTCAACCCATTATTTGATTCGGATATGTTTTTCTATCGACAAATGGTCGATTCTTTATAAATATATTTGACTATGATTTTTTTTTTTGGTTGTGCTTCTAAGGGACTATGATTATTTTGTGGGTTTTCGACTTGGTTGAGACCGTCTTAGTCGACCGGCGTACGCTTTGTACCTAGGAGATCCGCTCCCTAGGGAATGAACATTGTTCGGGGTCGGATGATGTTTAACCATGCGTGCCTATAATGCAGCGAAACAAACAAACGTTATCAGTTGACCTACCTCTGCAATTGCACGTAAAAACTTTCGTAGGTGGGTCAATAACTCAGTAGGGATACGTCGTTAATGGTGGTGACAACCCATAAGTTTGTGCCCTGGGGGTATGCGTTGTCCCCAAGTTGTTTCAAATTGTTTTCTTTACTTCTGCGTGACACGGTCGGGGAGGGCTCCCTCATTTTGCGAAAAAGGCGGGACCCGATGCGCTCAACAACGTAATTGTCAACACTACATGTTAGTCAATCTATCACATAAAGCATTATGAGGTAGGATACATTGCAGATTGTAAAAGATTCAACTTTCCAATTCCTAAGCGAGTGGAACAAAATAACAATCATACGGATATAACTCTCTCTCCCTAAAAAAAAAAACAGCCATGAGGGGATTGTGTGCTGACTTTACATGACCCCCCCTCCCCCCCCAAAAAAAAACTATAGAAAAAAGAAAAAAAGAAAAAAAAAAAAAGAAGTCTTTTAGAAGTACGTGTGGGGCAATGTCTCTCTCTCCCTCACTCTATCTCTCTTTCTTTTCTCCGCCTCTTTCTTTATTTTTGAAACACAGACACACATGCGCACATACAATTGCAAAATGGGTTGGGAAAATATTAACGTTTAGGTTTTTTGTTCGCGAAACAACGTGTATTACAATTCTTTTCCATTTAAAAAAATACAAGAAAATATCATTGTTATCCCTAATATCGTCATCATTTATACTGACAATATTCAAATCCCGCTAAAGGCTAATTTTCATGCCTTTGGTTTATCCGCCTACATTGACCCTAAGGCTAAGCTTTCCGTTTTTTTTTTTTTTTTCCTACTACTACGACGGACTTGGATGGTGAACTCGCTCATCCTACATGATTTCTTTCCCTCATATCTTTATTATATGGCCCACCTTACCACCGTTACCATATTCTCACTAACCTCTTTCAATCCCCTCCCTCGTCTCTCTCTCTCCCCCCTTCCCCCTCTTTCCTCTCCCCTTCCCCTTTTCCCCTCCCCCCTCCCCCTTTCCCCCTCCACCTTCCCCCCTCCCCCTTCTCCCCTCCCCCCTTTCTCTCTTTCTTTTTTGCCCGTGTACTACACACACATATAAACATACAACCTTTTGATGGGTCAATTCAAGTTCGACGAAACAATCTAGCACACTCATGTTTCTTTTCTTGAATTGCATAAAGTGAATATGACAATACACAACATGTTCTGTCTAAACTTTCTGTTCAGGCCAACCAATGCAGCTATGGTAGGGACCATCCTGGCGGTCAAGCCAATGGGTACTTATGGCTGACTGGGTGTGTAGAGGGGCGGTTTTATGGTTGTGACAGACTAGTTTATCAGACTTGCTGCCATTCTTGTTAGGGGTTTGGGCCGACACTCTACTAGAGTTGGTGTAAGTAACGCCGACCAATTTTCTTAGGGGTATTGTTAACTCTGGGCATCGTGGCGAGTCCTTATCCATCAGTGAAATGCATGCTGTGCAGATTGTTGGGGCTCCACATCCTAATGAGTTAGTGAAAACACGACGAAATACTATGCTTTTCTTGCAGACTTGTCCATAGCGAATATGACAATGCACACACACGTGCGCGCGCGCACACACACACACACACACACACACACAGACACAGAGAGAGAAAGAGCTGTCTCTTATACACATCTAGATGTGTATAAGAGACAGCATCAGACTCTATGACACGGCAATCCCAGAGCAGGACAAGACGCACGGGCGAGTGTTAGAGAAAGGAGGGTATGCATGGATGAGGGAGAAGGACAGCGGTGAACCCCCAGGACCGCGTGGCAGCAGTCGAAATCGATCTGGGGAGCCAATCCCTACCGGAGCGAGTTTTCTTTCCCCCTTTTTTTCTCCGAAAACCCGAGGAAGGTTTTTTTTCCCTTTTTTCCCTCCGAAAACCCGAGCAAGTTTTTTTTTCCCTTTTTTTTCTCCGAAAACCCCAGCAGGTTTCAATCAGTATACTATAATTAGGAGTAGTGGTGGGTGGGTATTGTGAGGTCATATTGAGAAAAGAATGTAGCTTACTTTTCTTTTTTTTTGGGGGGGGGGCGGGGAGCGGATCAGCTTTCTGTGCTGACATCGGCCCTCTCGCTGCTCCAATTCTCAATAGCAATTCGAAACTTATCATGATGATGAATGTGGATGATACAGAAAGGCATTGATTTTCTTTTTCAGGGGGGAGGGGGCGGAAAGAAAAGGAGGGTAAGCAGAAGCAGACGGAAAGGAGGGAGAAGACGAGAAAAAGGATGGGGAAGAGGGCAAGAGGGATCTGGAAGCTTACCTCCTTGCAAGCGGAGATGGCGTGCGGATCTGAACGGCATGTAAGGCCACGTGCATTCCAGATTCGACGTGGAAATGCCATCCAGGGCCCTCCGCTCGGCGTGGGTACAGCCGCAATTTTGCCAGCCCGGTTTTTGGGCATGAGGATAATTTCGTGGTTCACCCCCCGGAGGGCCAGCAGGCCCGAGCACAAGTATAATTTGCGGCCTCCTCGGGGACACTATTCCAAGGATTACACTTGTCCTCGGAGCCTATTTTCGGGAAAACAAGTGAAAACAGTCCGAGGGACCTCGCGAGGTCCCTTGGAGCCCAAGGATCCACAATTGACGGGGGGTGTCTGCATCCACAATTGACTCGGTGTCGGCATCGGGGGTTTGGCATGGGCGTCGAAGGAAATATTGAGGCCGTAGGTGGTCCTGTCGTGGTCCGGCGGCCGCATGATGGACATCCTGGGCCCTTGTCTGTTGTCGATGTCCTGCAACCGGCTCCGGGAGTTTACGGTTGGCGGCGATTCGCGGTGTGGCGCATGGGCAACTTCAGGCGGCTTGTGGGGTGGGGTTTGCGGTGACGTACAGGGGTCTTCATGCGGCTCTTCGGAGACTCGTGGCGTTCTGGCCGGTTCCCTACGGTCAAAATTTTGGATTTTCTACCCGTGCTCCCAGCTGCTCCATTGACGATTGTGCTCTCCTTGGCGTGTTCTGGACTGCCATGTGTCATCACCTGCCGCAGATACGACAAGCCAAGTGTGTGTGTTGTCTTCGCTCTGGTGTCGTTCATGGCTTACCTGCACCGTAGGCTGCCGCGGCTGCTGCTCATCGTTGTGTTGCTTGTGGTGGTTGTCACCTTGCACTTTTATTTACTCCGGCGCCTTCCTGGAATGAAACAGACAAGTCAGTCGTGGAAAAAGGCAAGAAAGATGGACAACCGTCTGACGAGCAGCAGGCTGGCAATAGGGCCGAGAGGATGTTCACGCCAGCGATGTGCTCCCGTCGAAGCTCGTAGCCAGCCGTACGACCCGACGTTGTACAGCCACCTGCCATCGCACGAGATTCCATTGCCTCCAAGCGATGACAATGTCGAGGAGCATTGATCTTCAATGGTTCCTTTAGGCAGAGGTTCGATGCAGGATTGGATGGGGAGTTACTTCTTTACACAACTGCAAACGTCGAGGAATATGACGTTCATAAGGATGTTGGAGGGACGAAGAGGGGTAGTGAAGAGGCGGCATCCATCAATCTGAGCTTCGGCCTCAGATCTAGCAGTGGGTTGGTCGTCACACATACCATGTTCATCAATCCAAGTGCAAGTGACAACTTCCAACAGTCGTCGGTGAGGGTGGGAGGGAGGGCGAGATACTTGCAGGGTGCTCACGTAAGGTGGCACGCAAATGTGGATTAATATCGTCGACGCGCCCTGCAGTGCCCTTCCAATGACTTGCCTGTGTGCTGCCTTACCGCCGTCCCCGTGCCACCATCAAATTTAAAATGCTCGTTATCATATTCGTTTTTCCACAGCCCCTCACGTATTTGCGCCCTTCGACTGTGGACCAGCACACCTCCTCGATGGACATCTCAAATCGCACCACGGACAAACCACACAACCGCGTATAATCGTATGAGATAGGCCGCGGGAAGTCCCCGATGATTCGTTCTCGGAGCCCAAGGATGCTCTTAAGAGTGTCTAACGAGAACCTTGCACAGGACCTGGGTAAAAACGCAATTTGGGCGGCGGGACGGGGTAGAGAGGGAAATTTCCCAATTAAAAAAAAAAAACAAATAGAGCTTGATAACAAGTTTTCTCCCCCTCCTCTCCCTCTTAAAACTGAAATTTCTATTACTTGAATTCAAAGGTGGGGGTCCTCTACAATACTTCTGGCTCAAACATATATCTGAAAGCATCGTCCAACTGAAATTACAGGTTGATATAGGTTTTTCACTACAAACCCAACAAATTTTTTGACTGCAAATCTACCTACTTAGGTATGTCCACTACTACCTTCTTAAGATAATGCACTAACTCCTAATATAATATACTAACCTACACTGTACAACTACCAAAAAATCATGTTGATGAAGTTTCTTAGTTCCGCCTCACTACCTTAAATGCCACAGCAAGAGGCCTGGCCTTAATGCTACTCTACTAATGCACATCCACCCTTTACACATACAGGTTCCTAAGGCGGTCCGTGGATCTGCAAATCCAAGGGGTTACCACTGTCCTTACCTGACTTCCTCCACTGTCAGACCCTAACCTAGGCATGTGGAACCTTGAGACGGTTCATCATTATAAAACTTTATCCCCAACCCTATATACATGCCAACTAATGCCTTCCACTTGCGGAAGTTGAGACCGAACGTTCAATTTTGTACTAAGCAGCAAAAAGTCACCCCGAGATGTATAACAAATCCCCTATTATCTTAGCCAACCGAGTGTTTTTGGGCCATGTACTCTGAAATCAGCGTAATGTCGTAAACCTTTCATTTTTATTTTTTTTCAAGATCCAGTCGCTATTGATCGTCATCATAATATTATGCTTCACTTTAACCTTGATAGCCCAAGTCGACAAAAACGGAAGAGTACCGAGTTTCGTTCTTCCCAAATCACCAAGAAGATGATTGCGCAGATGCTTGAAGTATCAGAAGGGGCCCAAAAACATATGAGGTACTAGCGGTAAAAAAAAGGTGTTAGATAAAATCACAACATATACAAAATATAAAATAATTAATAAGATTAGGCTCATTTTCCCCCCATAAAAGTTAACTTATTCCTTTTCATGTTCCAGTCACATGTCACTGCTCCAACCCCACAGGCTGCTAAAAAAAGGAGTTAGCCTGAGTAGGGCAGAGACAAATTCGATCTCAATGTTTGTTGCGTGCAAGTCTGGCATGTTACCTACTATGATCATTGTTCATAATTCGGATGAATTAAAAGCACCCCTTCCATATGAAGGACACATCCCCAACACGCCGCCTGCTCTCGATTCGGCAAGATGGATGCTTGAACCTTTTAAAGGGTTGATGCCCCACTCTCTGTTTATATAATCATCCCACCCTGTACATCAGTGGACTCGCCCATCAAGGGATAAGAGCGGGGTAGAATCCTGACAAGTAATTATTAAGGTTTGGGCATAACCCTTTTGCCCAACTTATTTAACCACAACCCCAAAGAGGTCATACTTTTTTATTGTTTAGACACTACATCGCACGGCTTAACATCCGCGTTTTTTATTTTTAATAAATTAGGCTTAACTTATTATTCCTATGGCAACGTAACTCCACGCATCCCCACATATTGATAATTGGCACAGTGGTTCATGATTCTGCAACGTTCACCATGAATACTAAGGCGGAGGCACGGATATCGTTAGCGAGCAACCACAAAATAACTGAGCCACGGTCCCGATATCATTTCGACTTATACGTAAAAATCATGTCGATGTCAACTCTAGGTCATAAGTCTGGTCACGGTATGAATAATTTTTAACAGATCTGTCAATCTCATAACGTCATTCAACTCAAGGAGATAGCCGGCACTGTCTGCCATAAAAAAAATCTCGAGCATATATTTTTCTAATGATTTTTGTTCCAACAACGTAAATAACAAAGTTATTTTTTTATCAAAACTTTCCTTTTTAGATATAAAGACACTATTGATGTCATTGTATCTAACATTGTTNNAGAGAGAGAGAGAGAGAGAGAGAGAGAGAGAGAGAGAGAGAGAGAGAGAGAGCGGGAGAGCAAAGGTCTGAATATTGACTATTGTTTTTGCGTCCTATCCTGGATGTTTTGCGGCCGCTTCATGACGGGGCTTATGGGGGGCTTATTGACAATTTGGCACAGTTCTACTAGGGTATTGGGATAATTTGAGCTGTTGAAGGACCTATTGTTGTAAGGGCGAATTTTGGGGACTTTACAGGTAAAGTTGTCAAACTTTGGGGAGTTTATTGACAGTTTCCCTATACTGTTTCGTGGGTGGGGAGAATAACGAAACCAGGAACCCAGTGTTTGAGGTCTGGCCCTTGTGTTGAGGCTCTAGAATTATGGGCTGTGGGCTGAGTGAGCATGAAGGTATCCTTGCGCGGCTGAGGCTCTAGATTTATGGGCTGTGGGCGGAGTGAGGATGAAGGTATACCCCCATTCCTGCTTGGTCAGCATGGACACGATACCCGCCGCAAGGGGCTGACTCACAGCGCGGGAAGGTTGTGGGCCTCGCCGGACCAACCAGAATTTGCAACACGGAGGGCATCACACACTACGGCTTTTCTACTGAATTTTTGAGTGTAATTGCCGTCAGATACATCCAAGTCCGGCCGTAATTAAGCCCAGATACATGTAAGGTGGTGCTAGTGTGAGTATGATCCGAGAGCGTGTAATGCTCCGCTAAACGTGGAAAGATCGCTCGCCATAGAGCGCGTATCTGGCCGTAAAACGTGTAACGATTCTCGCGCCGTGGTTTTTGTCCTTTTCATTTTCACATTCGGTGAGGTGGGGCGGCGCCCGCCCAGTGTCTCAAGCAGACGGCGGGCCCTAAAGGAACTACCAGTACCAGAGAAAACGTGGCGACGTGGGGACTTGGGCCAGGGCGGGAATCCGCTGTGGAACTTTTTCGCTGTAGAGATTTCGCCGGCCCCGCCTGATTGGAAATCGGGCCCCGCCTAATTGGACCCGCATCCAGTCCTTGGGAGTTAGGCAATTGTCGAATTCTCGACAGCCGTTCATTCACTTGTTCTCGAAGTGAGTGCGGCCATAGCTTGCGGAGGTATACTATAATATTCCAACACTGTAGCGTGTGAGGTACCTTCTTCCTCGTTTGTCCGCGTTGCTCCTTCTCCTCCTCTTCTCCCGCCATCTCCACCTTGCGACTCGCTTGCCAGTGAGTGACCTTCGCTTCCCTTGTCCTTCAGCCCTCTCCTCTGCTCTCTTCTCCTCTCCACTCCCTTCCTCTCTCCACTCCTCTCCTCTCGTCTTCCTTCCTCTCGTCTTCCTTCCTCTCGTCTTCCTTCCTCTCTCCTCTCCTCTCCTCTCCTCTCCTCTCCTCTCCCTTCCTCTCTCCTCTCCTCTCCTCTCGTCTTCCTTCCTCTCTCCTCTCCTCTCCTCTCCCCTCCCCTCCCCTCTCCTCCCCTCCCCTCGACTCTTCTTCATGTGCTTTCTTCTCCATCTCCGTCCTCGTCCCTTCCTCTCTCCTCTCCTCTCCTCTCCTCTACCCTCCCCTCCCCTCGACTCTTCTTCATGCGCTTTCTTCTCCGTCTCCCTCCTTGTTCCACCCATTCACCAAATTTGAAAAATGGCGCCTGTATCTTGCGGTAGAAAATGGTGGGATTCATTTTCCATCTGTGCAGTTAGTGAGTGGTAGAACGAGGGCCGACGCGCGTTGCCTTCTCCCTCTCCCTTTTCTCTTCTTGTTGTTGTAGCCTTATTTTTTGGCTTTGGAAACTTGTGACGTGTGTCGCAATTACTGTTCCCAGTTCTTGCTTTCTTTATACCCTCCCTCCCGCGCGCACCCCGCTCGTCGCCCCTTCCTCCCCTTCCTCCCCTTCCTCCCCTTCCTCCCCTTCCTCCTTACCTCCTCGATTCGGGGGTCCTCTTTGTTTGTTATTGTAAGTGCCCCTCCCCGCCCTCGTCCTTTTGATCTTTTCCCCCCCCCGTCCCCCCGCCCCTTCCCTGCTTTGCTTTTTTTAGTGTTCCTGCTGTTCTTTTTCCTTCCTCTCTCCCTCCCGTTCTATGTACCGCCTCCTCTTTCTTCTCCCCTCCTCCTAATTCCCATCTTCTCCGTCTTTTTGCCGCCGCCTCTCTGTTATCTCGTAGTACTTCTCTCCATTTCGTTGGTGGGCCTTTTCTCTTCTGCCATCATAATTTTCCCTCGTCTCTACTTCTCCTTGCCCCCCCCCTCTTGTCTTCTCCTTCTCCTCACCGCTAGTCTTCGCTAACTCCTCCCTTCTCCTTCCTTCCCCCCGCCCCCTCCTTTTCGACCTGCTTGTCTTCTTCTTCTTGGTTGTGCTTCTCTTCCCCCGCCCCAAGAGTTCCTGGCTCCTTCCCATCCGCTTGTCTCTCCCTTACTCCCCTTTCTCGTCTCCTTCCTCATCCTGTCCATCGCTTCCTCCTCTATGCTATGGCTATGTTATCGGTAGGAGAAGAAGATTGGCTATGGATGCTTCCTCATCCTGTCCATCGCTTCCTTGCCAGCTGTTGTCCATTGTCCTCAGCTTGGGCTATGGCTACCGGCAGGAGAAGAGGACTGGCTATGGCTGTGGTTTCTTCACCCGTAACCATACTCTTCTGCCCACACTCGCCCTTTGTTTTTCCTCGTCCTTTCTATATTATCATTATTTTACATTTATAATACCTGTATTATAATACATTACCGGTATTATTGTTATTATTTTCATTATTAGAGTATTATCAAAGGTTTTGCGTTCTCATTGTCCTGCGTTCTGATACGTATAGATGGGTCGCAACCGGCGGCGTTACTAGAGCCTCGTAGACTGGGAGGACGTGGCGCGCTTTATTACGCGGGATGGAAGACGTGGCGGCGTGCTTTATTACGCGGGATGGAAAGGGGGGAGGGCGCGCGGGGGCGATGGTGAGGCGCAGGTCGCAAATTGCGAAAAACTAAATGTTTGTTGATGTCATGCAACGGAAACGTGGGCCAATTTTGAGGCGGTGGTCCCATGATTACTTATAGTACGGGAATTGCTGAGTGGGGGTGGGGCTGCTCTGCTCTTATCACCCAACCTACGTATTAGGATGGACGTGCCTTGAAAGAAAAAAAGAAATACTAAAACAAGTGCGCAATGGTGTCTTTCTGAACCTCCGCCAAGCCTCCCGCCAAGCCTCCCGCCAAGCCTCCCGCCAAACCGTCTGCCAAGCCTCCCGCCAAAACTTCTGCCAAATCTCCCGCCAAAACTTCTGTCGAATCTCCCGCCAAAACTTCTGCCAAGCCTCCCGCCAAAACTTCTGCCAAGCCTCCCGCCAAAACTTCTGCCAAGCCTCCCGCCAAAACTTCTGCCAAGCCTCCCGCCAAGCCTCCCGCCAAATCTCCTGCCCAAGTCTCCCGCCAAACCTCCGGACAAACCTTCCGCCAAATCTCCTGCCAAGCCTCCCCTCCCGCCAAGTCTCCGGCCAAGCCTAAGCCTCATTTCAAGCCTCTTCGCCTTTCCCATTTTCACCCAAATGACGTGGGTACATCAGTGTGGCGTGGGGTGATCGTGGAAAAGGCGAAGAGGGTGAGGAAGGCTGAGGCTTGGAAAGATGTGCAAGAGGCCAGACGCCTTAGTGGAGGTTTGGAAGCGTGCGCAGGCGCTTTGGCAGAGGCTTGGGAAGATGAAGAGCAGGAAGCTTGGCAGGGAGAGTCTTGGCGGAGGCTCGGAGAGGATGAAGAGCACACGGCTGGGCAGGAGCCTCGGCAGAGGGTTGGAAAGGCGAAGAGCTGACAGAAATGAATCGACTAGACGGGAGGAAAGCGCAAGGGAGGAAATCTCCATCATTGCCGTGTTCCTCCTCACTCTCCTCTCATTAACTTTCGGCTAGCGCTCGCGTTCCCCAGGTCGTCAATCCGTTCTGCATCTCTTTGTCTTACTGCTCCTCCCCCTCTCTGTTGTCCGACGTTTCCATGGCTTCCATATCTTCCTTCTTCTCGTAGAACTCCTTCCGCTTGCCCTTTGCAGAGGGCTTTTTGACGACATGAATGGTGGCGCAGAAGAGAGTCAACACTGGTTTGAGAACCGGTGTCGGTAGTTTGTCAGGCCGCATTATGCTACACGCACATCCACACACACGTACACACACACACACAGATAGATAGATGGACAGAGATAGATAGATAGATAGATAGATAGATAGATAGATAGATAGATAGAGAGAGAGAGAGTTGTATTCGTCCGCTGTTTCTGTCGAGCTCCACGACATCCTTTTCTTCCGACATTGTCATTATTACTTTATTACTCATTCAAGAGGACTAGAGTGAAGACTGTTCCGGTATGTATTCGGTGGACCTACAGATGGCAGCGACGTTGCGGGCGCCCATCGTCGTCTTCTCCTTGTTCTTTCCCTCCCCTTCCTCATTCTGTTCCCCGTGTGCTTTTTTGTCCCCCTCTATCACTCCGTTTTTCTTCGTTAACCCAAAAACGGATCGACATTGGGCCTCGTTGCACTGCTCACGAAATGTGCTAATCTTCTGCTAAAAAATGGAACGATACACAGCCTAGTTTTTCGTCTTTTGTGCATGTGGAGAGTAGTAGTGGAGCGACGCCCATTCTTATCCAGCGTGCATGTCCATGAGGGAAGAGGACACGGGGTTAGGGCGCACCAGAATAACGGGTGATTACAGTCTTCCCCCAAATACAACGTACGGTCACTATAGCTGAATTTGGTGTATCTTTCGGTCTAAATTCAGCTTTGATGACCGTACGTTGTATTCGGGGGAAGACTGTAGTTCGAGGAAGAAAATGGTCACAGAAAGCAGTCTAAATAAATAATGATAAAATGAGACACAAGGGGGAGAGAAGACAAAAGGGGGAGAGAAGACAAGAGAAGACAAAATGGGGAGAGAAGACAAAAAGGGGAGAGAAGGCACAAGGAGGAGAAAAGGCCAAAGGACAAAAGACGAAAGGACAGACGACAAATCAGATCCCCCGTCAACTGTCATCTCTCCACCCCCCTGGAAAAAAGAACAATGGGTATGGTTGTCAGTTTTGCCTCCTCGAGTCAAAATAAACAGAAATCTATTTATAGCTCGTAGTAGTTTTAGGAGTGGCTCATTTTCTTAGGGCATATGCGCACACAAGCATTTTTCTGGACAATATGCGTCTAGATTTTGGCGAAAACATTCTGCCAGTCTTCACCCGAATACAAAGGACGGTCATTACGGCTGTGTCTGGGGCAACTTTACAGCAATAATGACTGTACGTTGTATTGGGGTGAAGCCGGCAGTGTGAATATGCCTCGTGCAGTGATTAAGAACAGATACAGAGGTCGGCCTTATTTTTAGCCTCTTTCTTTTTGCCCAGAGTGTGTCCTCTCTCTCTGTCCCTCTGTCCCTCTCAGAGCTCAGCGTTCCTCTTTCTTTTTTCCCAGAGAATGTCCTCTCTCCCTCTCCCTCTCTCGCTCTCTCCCTTGCTCCCTCTCTCGCTCTCTCCCTCGCTCCCTCTCTCGCTCTCTCCCTCTCTCCCTCTCCTTCTCTCCCTCTCTTTGCCGCCCTCTTTCCCTCTCGTTTCCTTTTCTGTTAGCTTAACACGATTGAAAACATTCTTGTGCACGTGGAGTGATGTGAAACTGCCATTGCCAAAGAGAAGCCAGTGCTTTCTCTCTCTCTCTCTCTCTCTCTCTCTCTCTCTCTCTCTCTCTTTTTCTCTCTTTTTCTCTCTTTTTCTCTCTTATCCTCTCTCTTTCTTTTCTTTCTTCTCTCTTTCTTTATTTGGCCTAACATGACTGAAACGATTTTGTGCAGGTGAGGTGGGGTGAAATTGCCATCGCCAAAGAGTGAAGTGAGCTTGTCAACGTTGGGGGTCAGCGGCAGTGGGTGAATTGGTCCGGTCTCGTTGAGGGAAGTGGGAGGAGGAGGGCGGAATGGCGTCTGCTGTGGCTGGATCGATGCGGCGGCTCGCCGCATCAGCCCCCGCTCGCAGAGTTGCAACTCGTTCCTTTCAGACTGGAACGAAACCGAAAGCCAGCGGCGGCTATGGGGATGAACCAGCCTATTTGCATGCGGAGCATATGTACGATCTTCCATCCATGAAGAATAGGAAGCTGAAAATGGGGTTGTTGGTATTTGGAGGATTGGGATTTGGGATCGCTGTTCCTCTTTTTGCGGTGGCCGTGCAGCAGCAGAAGGCCAAGGGCTGATTACTACGGAAGAGATATTCGCTAGAGGGAGGCTCCCATCTGTCCCATGTGTTCCATCTGTCCCGTCTGTTCCAGCTGGTGCCATCTGTTCCATGTGCCCCATGTGTCCCATGTGTCCCATCTGTTCCATGTGTTTCATCTGTTCCAGCTGAGTCCTATCTGTTCCAGCTGTGGCCCATGTGTCCCAGCTGTGGCCTATTTGTCCCATCCATTTGATAATCGTTCATACATATAGGCTGGGCCTCCGTGCATGCAATTTTTTACAGAAAAAATAGAGTCCCGAAAATAGGTAGGTTGTGAGAGAGGGAGGGGGTGTCGGGTGGGTTTGAATGAAAAAAAGAAAATGCAGGAAGGGAGGGGAGGGAGGTAGAATGGATATTGGTGGTTTCCCCGATTTGGAGGATGTTGACTTGGCGGGGACTCCATCGAAAGCCCCTTCTGCCTTTTTCCTTGTTTTTCCTTATGGCTGAGGTGGATTTGGTGAACGAAAGTGACTGCACTCCTTTTGCTGCATTGTTATGTTCAAAGTGTTTGAAGACTGACTGGATGAACGCAAAAGAGGGGGGGGGTGGCGGCTTTATTGGCCTTTTTTTTGCCGTGTTCATGGGTAGGAGGAAAAGAGTCTTCTCACTGTCTGCCCTTGAACATGGCCTCTTTTGCCGTGGGGAAGAGGGGAAGCGGCATGTGAAAAAGAGATAGTAGAGACTTTCCGGCCAGAGTGTAAGGCCAATAGTGTGAGGGTAAGGGTCTCTTCTTGTCCCCCAGCTTATCCTCTTCCCGTGTCTATGTCACAATAGATCGTGACAGCCTCCCTGCGTACACAGAATATCTCAGATCCACTCACACACACACACACAGAGAAAGGGTGTAATTGAAGTATAAGAAAAAAAAAACTGATGCAATTTGTCCAATAGTTACATAGGGTGCTTCCACAGGTTGACATTCAATCCAGCCACACACACACAGACAGAGAGAGAGAGAGAGAGAGAGAGAGAGAGAGAGAGAGAGAGAGAGAGAGAGAGAGAGAGAGAGAGAGAGAGAGAGGAGGAGAGAGGCGGGGGGGAGGGGAAAGGTTGGCAGTGTTCATAATGGTTGAGCAAGATGGGGATTGACGAGGTGATTGCGCAAGTTCTGCAACGTCCAGATTAGGTGGCCGGGTGCAAAGTGCCCCGGCGGGCGGAATTATGTAATGTGGAAATGGTGTTTGGTCTGACAAATGGCTGAATATTCCTTGATGTAGAATATATGTGAATCGTTGAATGCGTTTGTGATTACTCATACCAAGTGTGAGAGGGACATAGGTCTGGAATCTGGATATATGAAGGCCAGCATGTTTTTGTGTGCGTGTTTGTGGGGTGGTGCAGGGCTGAGGTGACGGGGGAGAGGGAGGGAATGGGGGGGGAGCTTAGCTTTGAACACTGTACTCGTGGGATCATTTTCCCTTGAACAGCGTATTCTCATCCTGGCCCTTCAATCGAGTCTTTTGCTTTCCTTTGCTTTCCTTCACTGTCATTTGCTTTCCTTTGGTCTTTTCTGCAGTTCTTTCGCCACTGAAGGGTTTTTTTTTTTTTTTTTTTTAATTTAATTTTTTTTTTTTTTTAAGGAAGGTTTCTTTTTTTCTTTGTTTCCTCTCTCTCTCTCGTTTTTTTTTTTCTTTTCTTTTCTGTAATCCCATCGAAGGTCTGATCGTTCTCACAGTTGCATATTATCCCCGTGCTGCCCTCACTCTGGCATCCCAGCTTTCTCTGCTCTCCTCCCATTCTGTCCTTACCCAGTCTGGCCACTTCTTGCACGCTTGTTGTGATGAAATGGGAATGAAGTTGCGGTATTGTCGTTGGGATTTCATTTTTTGGGTGGGTTCTCTCATGGATTGATATATCATGGATACAAAAGGCGGCGAACAGTATCCATCCCGCAGGACAAAATGGGCCAGGGGTAGGAGCAGTTTTTTTTCGTCCTCGAATACAATGTATGGGTGTTTCATTTCTTGACCATAGGTGAATGGGCAGAGAGGGGAATGACAGCAGGGAAAGAAGAGACGATGTGAAACCATTCAGCATAATCGTTATAGAAATCGCACATTATAATATGATAGTCCTCTCCTCGTTTTAGTTTTCTCCTCAGGAAGCGGACAATATAAACATGCGAGGGTCATGCATGACACTCCGATGGCACAGCCCTGCGGCAGGTTGTGGCTGCTGCCATTGCTTGCTGTCTCATCTTGGAGACTACTAATCACGCCTGGTCTGTAATACCCTGCATTCACAATCCCACCTCCGTGACCAGGCCTCGAAAATGAGTTCCTGCTGACAATCAAACTTTCAGCAAACATGTACTCTGGCACATTCTCTCTCTCTCTCTCTCTCTCTCTCTCTCTCTCTCTCTCTCTCTCTCTCTCTCTCTCTCTCTCTCCAACGTTTTCTTTTCATTCATCACGAGTTCAGAAGCTGGTTCGTGTCGTCCGAGGGGCACTGTGTAGAAATGACCACGTGGAAAATCACAGACAGCACAGTGCCGACTTTGTTATGTGTAGAAATGACCACGTGGAAAATCACAGACAGCACAGTGCCGACTTTGTTATCGGTATATGGGATGGGGACTGACAACCTGTTTATCACGATCCACATAGGTGTTTCATTCTTGGATTTGAACTCGTGAGGTGCTACATGTGTGTACCATTAAAAAGGGTGTCTGCTGAACGGAATTGCAGGATTCCAATTGGAGAGGTGTTTATCAACAGACTTTTTCTGCCAAACATTTCCTTAAAAAAATACAAAATCAAGGTCCAAGAAAAAGAAAAAAAGAAAAAAAGAAAAAAAGAAAAAAAAAGAGGTGTTTATCAACAGCTGTGTGCACCCCTTGAGAATTTGAACGTGTGAGCTGTTTATAGACAGCTGCCATGTGTACTCTTCAGTCACACAGGTGTCACATCTGGACAGGTGCCATGTGTTCTCTTTCAGTCACACAGCTGTCACATCTGGAGGTTTGTTATAAAGCATGTGTTGTCTTCTGTGGGGTCTCCATGCTTGCTACGTCTATATACCACTCGGGATTGAATCGTTGAACTCATGACTTGTTTATCGACAGGTTCCTGTGTGGACTTCACTACTTGTCAGCGCACTCCAGATTGAACTCACGACTTGTTTATCGACAGGTCCCTGCGTGTATATTAGTCAGCGCTCTTCCTGACCTGTTTGTCATCAGGTGATTTGTGTGCCATTCATCCAGAAAGCTGACGATTGAGGTGGGCTCGCCGAGAAAGCACACATGCCACCCATGTGGAGGTCTCCTCCCTAAGTCGCCTACCCTTTTGTCTCCTGAAAAAGTGTTCCTTGCGGTCTGCTGCTGCTACACGTGTGAAACGGTCAGGATTGAACTCGTGACCTGTTTAACAACAACTGCACCTGGTCAGAATGTGCCTGTGCGTGCGTGCCGGTTCTCAGGTGCCTTCTGACGGGGCTACCGGTAGATTTCACCTTCCAAACTTGAGAGGGTTTGTTTCCATCCTTGACCCGAAACCTGAACCACCGCTCCCTTTTTAGCAAAGCCGCCAAGGTGGCAGATTATTTCGAGCTTGCAGAACTGACCGCGAAAAGAGATAAAGGAAACACCATTTTTGGGCCTACCGGCTACTCGTAGCAGCGAGCGAAAATTTGTGAAAGATGGCTGTGGGACTGCATTTTATTTTTTTTCCCTCATAGAAAATGTATAAAAGGGCGATGGCCTTGAGATGTCACCATTGAACTGACCGGGGGCCTCGTCCCACTAGCACCGTTGAGCCATCTCAGCGTTGGGTTTTCTATCACGTGCGACTCAGGGCGATGCCAGCGATGGCAGGTGTTGTGAACATCCAGCGGTCGACTTTAGTTACGTGTGGTATTCCTCCCAACCGCTCATTTTTTTGGTGTCGGGAAATGCCTCCAAAAATCCGACCCCTCGTTTACAATGGCCCCTACCCTTCGCCGTTTGCGTTGAGCTAGCTGTCTCGAAAAAAGGAGACAGCTAGCTCAACGCTCCGTGCTCTTTTTTTTTTGTTGCGTTACTTTTTTTTTTTTTTGGCTTTCGTCATCATTGCGAGGTGTCAGACCGTTTTGAGGCCTTCCGTCATGTTCCGGCTGACACACGCACTGTTGCCAGCCGTTTCACAATAGGACATATATGCGGGACATATATGCTTGGCATTTCGGGGCTGTATGTGGCTGGAATCGAAACCACGTTCCTTGGATACTCCTACGAACCGACAGGCCGATCGCGCAAGTCACATAAGTCAGATCTTTGCTGCACAAGGGTGACATGGGTGGGGTCGCATCTGGGGTCCAGGTACATGTACAAAACTTTCCTTTTTTTGTAGGGAGTCGTCATAATGACATGTCCATGATATACAAAACATTTGTGAAAAAAAAAAAAACAGAATAATACTAGAAATGCCATTTTCATTTATTTTTCCATTTGTTTTCGATTTTAAAAAGGCTTTTTGGTGTGTCACACCGTTGAGCTGGCCTAACTAAATGGTGCATGTGGGACGAGGCCCCCGCCCTAAGGTAATTCACAATTTTTTTTTTTTTTTTAATTGCAAATTTTAGTAATTTTATTGATTTAACTCATCTGCTATCAGTGAATTTGAACTCAGGACTGTTTTCCCAAAAAAGCAGGGGGAAAAAGAGAACT
The DNA here is from genome assembly GCA_003427395.1 of Chara braunii. Classification (NCBI taxonomy): domain Eukaryota; kingdom Viridiplantae; phylum Streptophyta; class Charophyceae; order Charales; family Characeae; genus Chara; species Chara braunii. The sequence continues at coordinate 967,387 of BFEA01000108.1, read as the reverse complement.
CACGTTTGTATTTCACTAGGCTGCCAGCCGGGCCGCCCGGGTCCCGGGTGGCCAGCCCGTTGCAAGGACAAGGGAAGGTCCCATTAAAAAAAAAAAAAAAAAAAAAAAAACCGAAAAAACTATGTTATGCAGAACAAGAGACCGAACAACTTTTGCCTCTGGGACACATCGATATTCTTTACCAAATTTAAAATATAATATAAAGTTAATAAACTCTTATTAAACTGTAAAATATTTGTTATTTAAACTTTCTACTTTTCTGGCCTGGCCGGGAAAGTGACCCCGGGCCACTCCGGTAACCTTCAACAGTTCAAGGCTTGTACCAAATGAGCTTACGCCAGTTGGTGCAGGATTTCTTTTCCTTTTTCCTTTTTTTTTTTTTTTTTTTTTTCCCAACCACCCACACCGTTCATGTTTTAAATTGTTTTTACATCCAAGAGATGATGGGGGGAAAAGACAAGAAAGAAGATCAGGCCATCCCTTGTGGCACTAGCCGCCTGGGAAGGTGGGGACTGTTACATGGATTCCCTTCCCCAGTTCGTGGCCTTCCTTAGGGGGTGCCCTGCTGGTCGGGAGGCTTGCTAGCAGCACCCAGTCACAAAACAGGGTCACCTCCAGGGTGGTGGGACGCGAGGGGGGGGGAGGAGGGGCAGAAGGAACAGCTGTCTCTATCCTGTTATTACACCTCGTACAGTGCCTCGTTCATCCCGTATTACCATTCGGCTATATACGCACGACCTCGCCTATCCCAGTTCAACCTGTTTCAGGCCCTAAATTGTCCTACAACCTTCTTACCCAGTTCTGCCAGTTATGCCCATCACATCGTTTTCCAACTGGCTGTAGCTGGTCCCCTAACTGATTCCATCCTTTCTCGCGTTCTTCTGCACGGACGTACCGCAAGCACGCGGGCCTGCAGCCCATAGTATTTCCGTGCATCCGGTTCCTCTTCTTCGGATTTTGACTCGCTCCACTACTCACCAAACATGCAGAACATGAGAATGAATCCTGGGCTAGAACACGGATAGATGCGACACCATATTTTCTGTCTTTTGTGCATGTGGAGGGCAGATAAGGCCCACAGTGGGAATGTTCCAATATGTATGCATGATGTGCAAAACGAGAAGGAATCTTCCACTAGACCATGGAAAGATACACGGCCATGATTTTTGTCTTTTGTGCATGTCGAGAGTAGTGCCTCCCGGTCCAAACGGTCTTTCCGAAAAGAAGAAAATGCAAGCAACGCAGGTGGACATAAAAATATAATAAATAAATAAATAAATAAATAAATAAAATAAATAAAATAAATAAAATAAATGCAGTCGAAGCCAAGTCACGTAACCCCTTCACAGAGGTAGAGTCTGTAGAGTGGACCAGGGCATTTCGGTCAGTAGGGGGGAGGCTAGAGAGTGTCAAAGGGAAACACGCAGGTGGAAAAAAAATAAAAAATAAATGCAGTTGAAGCCAAATCATGTAACGCCTTTACAGAGGTAAGAGTCTGTAGAGTGGAGAAGGGTATCTCGGTCAGTAGGGGGGGAGGCTAGAGCATTGGCAGGACCTTGGTTGATGTTGTTGGTTGCTATGCAGCGACAATATTGGCCACTAGACACCGCCATGTGGGGTTTGGGGGGGAGGGACCGGTACAGCCTTGCTCTCGCACCACTGCTGTGGGGCTGGGGAGAGATCCGGGTTGGGTTGGTGTTCCCCCGTACTACACATACACTAGTGAGGATGAGATAGATGAGTACTAGCAAGAAAAATGAGACAGATGAGAGAAGAATATAGCTTTAAAAAAAAAAAGAGAGTGCCAAGGCTATAACCAGGGCACTCGGTTTCCTAGGGACGCAGTGGACCAGTAGGAGAGTGCCTAGGAATAAGGAATGGTACGTTCCACCAGATCGCATAGACCTGGTCGTAGATTTAGACGGATAATAGTCGAGTAGTGGAATTCGTAGATAGTAGATGGACAGTAGTTTGCGTCTACGGACACCCTAGGCCGTGGATGCTGCCAGAGGAGGCCGACCGCGGGTTCGCGGCGTAGGCCGCGCGGCCGACTTTCCGCGCAGCCACGCGGGGCCCAGGCGGGTGCGCGCGCGCGGCCATCGCACGTCGGCCTCTGTGGCCCTGTGCATAAAACAAAAATAAAAAGAAAAATTTGGGAGGGCGTTTTTTGGTATGTGACAAAACAAATTACATAAATAGAAAAAAAAAAAAAAATTGATTGATTGATAGTTTTTTTGATTGATTGATTGATTGATTGGTTGATTGATTGATTGATTGGTTGATTGGTGGGGGAGGGGTCCTCCCTCCCCTCCCCCCTACACACGTGCGCGCGCACACACACACACACACACACACACACACACACACACACACACACACACACAATCAATCAATCAATCAATTAATCAATCAATCAATCAATCAAACAGTCAAGCCAATCAATAGGACGTTGATTGGTTTGATTGATTTGATTGATTGACTCTCTCTCTCTCTCTCTCTCTCTCTCTCTCTCTCTCTCTCTCTCTCTCTCTCACACACACACACACACACACACACACACACCAACCCCAGCCTGACCCTTTTTTTTCTTTATTTGTTTTCAATTTTTGCATCTTCACTTTTTTTTCAACACCCTATTTCCCACAAACCCGGAAAACATTTCTAAAAAAATACAGGACGAGTCTGTGAGTCTGTGACCATGTCCCTCATGATAAGAAATGACAAAAAAATTTTCCTGCTTTTCTTTTTGTTTATTTTTTAAATTTTTGTTTAAATCGATTTTCGTTTTTCATTTTTTTTAAATCTCAAACGAAGTCGGATTCCAAAATAAAAAATATACGATTGTAGGGTTTTCCAAGCCCTACAACCCTATATTTGTTTTTTGTTCTTTTTACGTATTTTTAGGGGTATAAAAAAATATTAAAAAAACAGGCTGCGAACAGGGCCTCATTGGCCGCGGCCGCGGCCAACTTTTCTGGCCACGGCGGCCGAAATGCCAGCGGCCTAGGCCGCGGGTGTCACGTAGGTTGGCGTTGGTTTTAGAAAGTGAGTTGTTTTATAAATCAGCTGGAAGAGGAATTATGATTTGCTAGGAGAAGAATGGCTGTGGTCTGGTTTGAAGCACAGTTGGTGAATGTGGTCCCGGGTGCGGCTGGGGCCGTAAGGTAAACTGGCTGATGCTGCCAGGACAACTCCAGGTAGAATTGTTGGAACCCCGGCCTCAATCTAATTCCTGTTTTATATATATTTTTCTGAAAAAATAAAATAAAATAAATCACATAATGCTGGTAGAGCGTGACGTTACAGTTACAGAATCCATGCAGAATCTACACTTATCTAAGGAAAATCCCCCCCCGAAAAGAGAAAAACAAAACAGAAACCGACAGAACCAATTAACCACACACGCTGAAAACCCGGAACCCTTCAACAATGGCCCCCCGAATAAGACCCACGAACTCAACAGAGCAGTTGGGGCATCCGCTCCGACAAAAAAAGGGTCCGCGCCCTTGCTTTTTTGGCAACGACCATCCCGACCCACTTCCCCGCCCCACTTTCAGCCCTCTTGGATTCCCGCCACCCTCCCAACTACCTTCCTACCTAACGAATGACCGGTTGGTGCACAACAACCGCTCGTTCCTACGTCAAAACACCGAGGTATAGTGCAGCCTACGGGCTGCAATTTCTACCCCTTGTGATCCCGCCCAGTATTTACAATGATCCAATGGGATTTCTTTTCCATCCCAAAGTTCTTTTTTTTCCTTCCCCAGGTTTTGATATTTAAATTTTTGGATGTTACCGGGCCGGACGTTCGGGACCCCGCTGACTGTCGGGGGTTGTCCGGTCGGACGTCCTCCCGGGGCAGTCTGTCCGAGAGCCCGGACGCCAAAAAAAAAAAAAAAAAA
>BFEA01000108.1:917378-935047 GCA_003427395.1 Chara braunii | reverse complement strand
CTCTCTCTCTCTCTCTCTCTCTCTCTCTCTCTCTCTCTCTCTCTCTCTCTCTCTCTCTCTCTCCCACCCCCAAAAAAAGCATGGCCTGTCTTCGAGCCTCAGGTCCAAAAGACAGAGGCCGGTATCGGTACCCCGAGATTTATCTTTCCTGCTCGTTACTGTAGCAGGCAGGCCCGGGAGAAGGCAACTTTTGCTTCGTCAATTTAGGGTCCGATGGAGAGGTGGTTTAACTAAAGATGGAGGTACATCAAGATGGAGGTACATCGAGAGTGGAGCTCCAAAAGAGGAACATACGGAACGAAGCTCGGGGTGACATTCAAGTGCCCAAGTGATGGGACTCTTATTACGAGGATGATTGTGAGGACTCCTCATGACTCATTGCTATGATTAGTTGTTATGATTAGTTACTAGTTACTACGATGATGATGATGATGAGGAGGAGGAGGAGGAGGAGGAGGACACTCTCATCCTCCGCTTCCCCCCACCCCGACCTATTTTCCTGTCTCCTTCACAGCGAGGCGCAAATGTGTCTTCTACCGTCTTCTCCAGAACGCAACGCACCTCATTTTGGCTGCACCGGACCAAAAAGATAGCTTGTATACATTCAGTATCAAGATCCGTTGTGTTCGGGGAAAACGGCAGTAAGCAGACTGGTTTAGGGGTACTTCCCGCTCCACCACATAAACATAGGGACCCTTGCGCACAGAAAAAAAAAACAGCGAAAAAAAAAAGAGAAAAAAAAAAGAGAAAAAGCGGGAACAAGGGAGTACAACCACTGCATCTACCTCCGCTCTTCGTCCTATCTTTCTCGCAAATGCGTACTTAGTTCTTATTTCTCTCACAAAATATCATCATCCATCATCATCCATCATGATCATCGTCACCATCAACATCATCATTGTCACCATCATCATCATCATCACCATCATTATCATCATCATCATCATCATCATCAATAACAGCACCCTTCGATATCATGATTATCCACTTTTTGGTCAAAAAATTGTACTACACGGAAAGCCCGAGGAGCTCGCCGGGCCTCTCCTCGCGCCAACCAGGAGGGGCTGATATAAAATTTGAAAGGTAGTTCATATTGTAGGTCGAACACAGTAGACGAGCGGAGATTGTGAATGTTAGGAAGAAGAATGGGAGGAGGAGGAGGAGGAGGAGGAGGAGGAGGAGGTGGTGGAAGAGGAAGAGGAGAAAAGGAGCTGGAGAGGATGAGGTGGAAGAGGAAGAGGAGAAAAGGAGCTGGAGAGACGAAGTCATAGACAAGGAGATGATGACATGAACTGCATGAAAGGCACAGGTCGAAGCCTCTACTTTCCAAACGAAAGTAAAATGTTTGTAATATTTCTTCTCGAACACCCCCCCATCTAGTTCTCGAAACCAACAGCTACTCTCAACGAGCAGTACCTCCTCCTCCCCTCCTCCTCCCCCCCTTCTTCTCCTCCTTTCTTTCCTCTCTTCCTCCCCTTCTCTCCTCCTCCTTGCATTCTCATGCTTTCTCTTTGGCTCGTCGTCTCCCTCGACACTTCGCTCATCCTCTCTCCTTGTCTCGTCCTCCACATGCAAATCTTTTTTTTTTTTTTTTTTTTTTCTCGCCTTTCTTTCTTCGTGCTCGTCTTTTTCAACGTATAATTACTGGCTTCGGAGGGGCATGTGGAGCAGATGAGGTAGGGGAGGGGAGGGGAGGGGGTGGGGGGAGGAATCACTCTCATCCTACACTTCCCCTCTTCTTCGTCATCGATGTCATCGACGTGGTCGCTGTACCATAACAGGAATAGCAGGATCGTGCTTTTACAACACCCACTCTCGCCCTCCGTCCCCCTTCTCTCCCTCCTTCGTCCTTGTCTTTCACAACTTATAATCGTTATCTTCGGAGGGGCCATACGTAGGAGATGAGGGGCCATACGGAGGAGATGAGGTAGAGGGGGAAGGAATCACTCTCATCCTGCACTTTCCCTCTTCTTCGTCATCAGCCTGCTCGCGATACCATAACAGGATTAGAGGCGACAAGGGAAGAGCAGGCGAAGGAACAGGAAGGGCGACGAAAACGATGACGGCGACAACGACAAGAACAACTAGGAAAGAGGAGGAGGAGGAGGAGGAGGAGGTGGAGGGTAATGAGAAGAGCTCGTTAGGGGGTTGGGAATACACCAAACAAAGAAGAGAAAAGACGAGGAGAGGAGGAAAAAGAAGACATGCGGAGAGGAGTAGCCGGTAGAGGCGAAGATGGAGGCCTTACCCGCAGGACGACAGGTCAGTTGCCAAATGGAAGACAAGGGACGACAACAAGAGTGGCTCGGCAGCAGGAGGAGGACGACGAAGAGAAAAAGGAAGGAAATGAGCTGGAGGGAGGAAATGAGCTGGAGGGTAACGAGAAGAGCTCGTTAGGCGGGAAAAAAATGCATCTAAAAAAGAACAGAGAAGACGGAAGAAGAGGACAACGAAAACATGCAGAGGAGGAGCTGGTGGAGGCGAAGATGTACGCCTTACCCGCAGCGAAGGAAGACAAGGATGTGGGAGGAGCAACAGACACGTGAACACAGGCGACCGAGTAAGGCCTGCACGCCACTGCCGTGCGCACAACCTTTTTTTTTCGTACACACTGCGCACAGCACTTTCGGCAACAACACACCGAGGAGCGTGGGCCCTCGCACAAGATTTGCAATATAGGTTAAATTGCGGCCGGGGTCAAATTGGTGCATCAGCCAGTTTAGCTTACGAGTAGTAGGCTCGCCAAAAACCCATAAACCCCCATAGGAGAGCAATGAATATCTAGGAACAGAAGTGGCTAAAACAGGGCTGCTGTCCCGAAACCTCGCCCCAAAACAAAACCTGCCTCAGGCCAGAAAAGCCACACAAACCGAAAGGGCCAAAACTTGGGCCCAATCCAACAAAACAGCCACAGGTCATAAACAACCAACAAACCAAAAAAAACACCACTCAAACCAATCAACAACGTACCTACCGAAGACCTAAAACTACTGTCCCCCCTAAAAGCGTACCTATGTTCTATTCAACTTACCTCGAAAAAATAGGTTCTCTGAAATCTCTGATTTTTTTCCAAATAGAACGTATAACGTACGTATGTTGTATTTGAATAGAATGTGCATACGTTGTATTCTGATAGAACGCACGTACGTTGTATTCGAATTTTTGTTAAAATTTTTTGTTTAATCAGAAAACTCCGAAGAAAAAGAAAAGAAAGTTGTATAACATTGCAATACAAACAACTTTTGTTTGACGATCATGTTGAAATTCACAACCAAATTCGAGAAAAAAAATAAAAACAGGAATAAAAATATTTTGTGAGGGCATTTTGTAGTGTTTTCTGAATTTTGTTTTTAAACAATTAATCCCCCAAAATCTGAAAAAAAACTATGTTGTACGAAATTGCAATACAAACAACTTTTGTCAAAGGGTTTTGGAGAAATTCCCAACCAAATTCGAAAGAAAAATAAAAATGATGTTTGGCAAACTCCTGCAAACTTGTACCCTAAAACTCATTCTACAACGTGCGTACGTTGTGTTTCGTTGTATTCGTATACAACGTACCGCATACGTTGTATTCATATACAATGTACGTGCGTTTTTTTCAATTAAGACAATAGCTTTCATACCTCATCCTACCTATCAAACTAAGTTGGGCGCTATCAAACCGCCTAAAATGGTGCGGTCCGGTTTCTCGATTTAGTTGTGTCATCCTTGCGCAGGGGCCAAGCAAAATTTTTAGAGGGCAGGTAGACTAGGGTAAGTAAGAAGCAACCTATGAGTTGAGGGGTCTACGGAATACTGGCTTGCAGGCAGTGTTGCCTGTAAGCTAAGCTGGATGATGAAATGTCGAGGACCCCAGCCTCAAATTATTGATGATGAACGGAAATTTGAATTATGAAAATAAAATAAAATAAAAATGAAATACCCCTAAAACACAGGGGTACCACGAAATGCCCTGAACTTCTACTTTTTGTCATTGTCCTGCCTATGGTCAAATTTGTCATATGCCCTTGGTTGTGGAGTGTCGGTGCAGAGGTCGAGGCTCTACTTTCGTCAACTGGCCCTTTACCAGGCCCCACAACCAACTTGCCGCCCTCCTAATTCAAAATTTTAAGGGTCGTGTTGCCACCAGCCTTGCCTTTGTCACATATTAGCAATACCACCAGTTTTGCTTACCATAGCCGCCCAGCTTACACGTGGAACCACACAACACACCCTCTCCTCCCCCTGACACCTTCCTCCTCCACTTGCTCTTCTTTCTCTACCACATCCCCCTCCCACCTTTCCTCCTCCACCCTCCTTATTTCAATCGCCCCCCCTCCTCATTTGTTCTTACCTTCCTACGTGAATCTCCATCATCTTCCCACCTGCTCCTCTACACTTACCTTCATACCTCTATCGCGACACGTTTCCCATCGTTTTCCATCTCCTTTTGATGCCCATCTTCCTTTACATCCTCCCCCTCGCACCTCTCCTCCTCCCTCCCCATTTCTACACCTTCCCCCTCCTTTGCTCTCACGTTCCTACATCCATCTCCATCTTCCCTCCTCCTCCTCTACTTCCACTTTTCTGCCTCATATGGAAAACAATGGGAAATGTGTAGTGATGGTGGCAGGAAGGAGGAAGTAGAGGAGGAAGAAGGAAGATGATGGAGGTGGACATGGCCTCCGGATGGGAATCGTGCAGCCATAAGGCGGGAAAGCAGGAGTAGAGAAGGAGGGAACATGATGTAGATGGTCGTGGGGAGGTGAGAGTAAAGGAGGAGGAGAGAAGGTAAATGATAACGACCTATTGGTTTGGCATAAAATGTTCAGGTTCACACTGATAGTGAACGTACCAGAGCGCAAATGTAGCTTACATGCAATGTCAATGATCGAATGTTATGCGTTTTGCAGTGTGTGGGGGATATGGGTATGATGAGGGTGCATTATGTTGGGCAAAAACTCTTGACCATACATATTCCCCTACTCAGTTGTACAGGCATGATAAGGGTGCATTATATTCGGGGAAGAGGTACAATTAGTGTATTCATCAGTTTGATCGTGCTAGCTCTAAATTGTGTTATCTTGCATGACTAGTGAACTTCATGATTAATTTTAAAAAAAAATAGTTGTAACTGATTGATTGACAAGTCGGGAATGAAGAGTAGTTTTCGTGTGAACTTGCAACTCGTTTTGCCTGAGGTGAAACCCCACTAACAAAGAGGAGCGGTTTTACTCATAAAATCCTCCTTGTTCATGGATGGTATACACACCTGAAAATTTAAGGTGGATATATCGTGCAGCCATAACAGTGCGAAGGTGGGAGTAGAGGAGGCGGGAACATGATGTAGATGACCGTGCGAAGGTGAGAGTATAGGAGGAGGGAAGGTAAGTGATAAAGACCGAATTAGTTTGGCATAAAATATTCAGGTTCACCCTAATAGTGACTGTACCAGAGCAGAAACGTAGCTTACATGCAATATCAATGATCGATTGTTGTGTGTTTTGCGGTGTTTGGGGGATATGGGCATGATGAGGGTGCATTATGCTGGGCAAAGACTGCTAAGCATGCATGTTCCTCTGCTCAGTTATACATGCGTGATAAGGGTGCATTATGTTCAGAGGAAGAGGTACAACAAGTGTATTGACCACTTTGATCGTGCTAGCTCTAAATTACGTCATATTGCATAGCTGGTGAATTTCACGATTAATTATGAAAAAAATAAGAAGGGCTATGATTGATTGATAATAGTCTTCGTGTGAACTTCCAACTCGTTTTACCAGGGGTGAAACCCCACTAGAAAATAGGAGTGGATTTACACATAAAATCCTACTTGTCCGTGAATAGTATACACACCTGAAAATTTGAGGTAGATATATACACATGAAAAGTTAGAAGTCATGTTTCGGGTCATTTTTAATTCGAAGGGGATGAAAATGAGGGGAAAGGTGTAGCGAGGGAGGCGGGAAGGTGGGAGTAGAGGAGGAGAAAGGAACGTGATGGAGATGGAGATGGATGTCATTTCTACATGTTGTATTAACTTTTTATTTTGGAGGAACTACACGGGAATCACAAAAATGAGTTATATTACAATTGCATTTTGGGCCAAAATACAGTTTCTAATTGCACTTCGGACCATGTATACAGCCGAACTTTCTGGTCAGGTAGGGTGACCGAAGTGCAACTGGAAATTATATCTTGCGTCATAGTGCAATTATACCTTGTTTTTTTGACTTCACTGAAGTTACCTTTTTTTTTTTTTTAAGCAATTTTTCGCTAGATGAATCGCTGATTTCACGGCTCACTCTTGCCTCTCAATCTCTTTCTCTGATTGACTTACATTAAGGGTATTATCTCTCTCTATGTATATATATCACACACACACACACACCACAAGTATCATTCCAATATTCCTTTGTGACTTCCTTTGTCATTTTTATATTCTTGTTCCACATGCTTGTGTACGTCTTTTGTATAAAAGAAAATTCATAAAAAATAATAAATATATGCTTGTGCAATTTTTTTTCGTCAAAGCAAGATCATTGAGAGTGTAAAAGGGGGGGGGGGGGAATCAACAGTACTATACTCAAACACGAATGTTTGCATTGCGCACATATTTTCTTTAAAAGCATAACTTTTTTAGTTCACACCCTTTTTAAACTAAGGTCAGGTAAACAAGAGGGGAAATAAAAAATAAAAAATATCACGTTTGAAAGTAAAGTTTCTGCGATGTTTCAGAGTTATGCAGTATTTCAAAGAACAAAGGCGCATTGTTTTTAGCAAAACATATCATCATCCCAATCGTTGTCTTTCATGATATATTTACATATAAACAATAATTTTTTTTATCATTGCTTTGTAAGAGAATGTCCTCCTCTATTAGTAGTATCTGATAACATCTGCAAACTAGCTCCAACGTCCCATAAAAGTGTGACATTACATTGCAAATGATATGACACACCCACTCACATAATTTTGTCTTCCAATTCACAGCACAATAATATTGAAGCTAAAAAAAAAAAAAAAAAAAAGGGAAACTACGTAGTGGTGAAAAACAAAGTTTGAAACTGCACTTCAGGCATCCGGCCTGAAAATGTCGAATGTATACAAGTTAGTTTTCTGGTCTGGTACGGTCAAACGAGTGTGTGTTATGTTTGAGTGAATGTCTGAAGTGTAATCTCAAACTGTTTTAAGGGTCGTTAATTGCCCTCCAAAATAAATTGAACTTATCATGCAAGAGTACTTGCACCACGGATTATAGTTGTGACATGTTTTATGTGTGTAGGTGTGTGGTTGATAGTTAGATAGATAAATAGATAGATAGATAGATAGATAGATAGATAGATAGATAAATAGATAAATAGATAGATAAATAAATAAATAGAGGAGAAAAAATGCGTTGATCTCACCCATAGAAATGCATTATCCAACAACATTTGGGTAAGGGGAGCACACACGGATGACAATTTGTGTTTTGTCCCACCACGAATTGCCCCAGCCAAGGTGATGGGCTCAGTAGGTCTCTTACATGTGGTGGGGTAAACAAAAAATGCCCGACACCTGTAGGCTCATTTGCAAAAATGTGGTAGTTTATGGAATGGACTCAGTGGGTTGCGAACAACTATAGAGGCAAACAAAATAATTGGCACGTACCACTAGGGGCATTTGCAAAAGTTATTGTCAAGGGTCCAACAACCAGAGATGCAAAGGTATATAGACAAGTTGCATAAAAACCGGTAGGGGTATATATGAAAGAGGAAAAGTACAATTAACGAGTTTGGTATTTCACAAAGATCATAGAGGTATTTTGCCATACTCATGCCTTTTAGGGGTATCTGACCACATACCCAAACTTTCAGGGATATTTCAACAATTTTTAGAAGTATGCGTAGTATGCTCAAAAACGAAGTTTTCGTATACCTGATGGTGCCCACTTGCGAATGACAGGGGTTTGTTACTACCTTTTTGGGTAGGCCTACCCTGAACATTGCAGCGGGAGCATTTTCAAAGCAAGACATCAACTGGGAGTAACTTGGCCCCTTTTTCACCCCTTATAAATATTTCATACGTCGAAGGTACCCTTGAGTTCCCCTCAGTAGGCGTTCCTCAAAGTCATTGATAGCCTTGGTAGGAAATCGACTCCTAGCATGATAGTGTTATTTCAGGCAGGACTTCTTGAAGATTTAGGCATGAACCCCACCGCCTGGTGATAGCTTGACTTCTGAAAAGCATCAGCTAACATAAATTATAGTAGATGAGAATGGGCAAGGAAAAAAAAACTTCATTGCCATAACATGTATAGGCACCTTCGAAGGTTAAGGTTACTGGATCATAAAAACTTGCCCTTTCAGGCAAGTGTGTTTTTTCGTTTCCAACATAACATCCAATCCTTGTACCTCCTTTCTGCACAGGATGGCTAAATTTAAAGGGTAACCTCTTAGACTACACTATAGATTCATCCATCCCGAGCAGAAATGACATGAAGATTGAATGTTTTTCTAAGAAGACAGAGGTGGGTAGAGAAAAAAGGAACATGCTTGTTGTTAACACTACCAATAGAGTCTTAAACAACACACTCACAGACGTTGAAAATTGTTTCCGCCAGTGTGTAGAGTCCACGCCTTACTCTCTTTTCTCTTGAATTATTTTTATGTGGAATCGTGGTTTTACTTTGACCAAGGGACCTGCATCTGGTGGAGGGTAAGTGAGACCTTTTTTTTTGCATTTAACGTTCACCGTTATAAATTTCGGATTGTTAGTTGGCAGTAAGATGAAAAAGATAACTTTTCATTTACCATAGGTACTTCATTCTTATCATTTATCGTAGTTGTTTTTATTATCCCATGACGTTTACGTTTAGTGATCCTTTGGGAATGTGAGTTCAAGCTATCTGGTATTCTATTTCAAAAATAAAATAAAAAACGGAATAGGAAGGAGAAAATACGACAAAAAAAACAACCCTTTTATCCGTTCGCTGCTCTTGTACTAATGATTAGTCCCCTTTCAGTAACTTCACATTTGTAGAGGAATTAATCAATCGGGAGTGATTCATAGCTTTAGGTATATAAATGATATGATATTCAATAGTTTTAAAACAACTTCTTATAGCAGGTTGAATTAAACCTTTGCGTGATATTTCATCTAAAACATAATTATGCGCTGACAAATATTCAATTATAATACGAAAGTAGAAGGTTCATAAAATGTCTAGTTGAGATTATAGTTAGTTGGGTAAAAAAAAAAAGGTCAAAGCAATTATGGTAGTTGAAAACACGAGCTATAGAGATCTACTTATATTAAGGCAAGAAAAGCGTCAAAAGGAGAAGGTAAGAGTTATCGATTTTTTATTTATATAAAAAAATGAAAAGAGAATAAAAATAGATGAGATTAAGCATATGTTACTCTAAGCCAAGTAAAAAAATAAAAAGTAATAGGAATAGTCTACCCTTAATGGAGTAAAAGACTTCTCGTTACTATTACTATAGCGTTCAACCTTGGTAGGATAACCTCCCTTTCATTTTAGCATTAATAACTCATTATTTAAATCTCTTATGATATCATTCATAAAGCAAATGCATTTGTTAGCTTTGTGACCACTAAAAAAAAAAAAACAAAAAAAAACGAGGGAGGACAAAACACATACATTCAGGGTTACCAGCCCATACGTACGGAGGTCCCCAGGCCGAACTCCGTACGTTCGGGGAGCAGAACCCCTTTAGATTCGGCCCGCGCCAAAAATTATTTTGTGGATTAAAATTTTTTTTTTTTTTTTGAATTTGGTTTTGTGAGTTCTTTATGATGTGAGGTATTCTCATATAAATTTTGAAAACATTTTCCTAAGTTAAAAAAAAAACTGCCAAAGATGGCCGTGTCAAAACGTGTTCTCACCCACTCACTATTTTGTTTTGTTTATCTTTTCACTTTATTTCACGGCCTAAATAATTAATTATTATTTTGAATAAGTTTTAAATCATGTGAGATATACATCAATAAATTTTCAAGGCATCAGACTAACTTAAAAAAAAAAAAAAAACTTCAAAGATAAAGGTGTTTAAAACGTGGTCGCCCATGCACTGTTTTTTTTTTTTTTTTTTTTAATTATTATTATATTTATTTATTTTTTTACTTTTATTTCAAATTTGGTAAAAAAATAAGATGTGACGTTGAGATAAATGGTGTTCAGTTTATTTGTCTGTATAACATATATATATATTTTTTCGCGTTTAACTCGAACAACCGAACGCATCTAGGGGGGGCCTGAACGTTCGGGCGTTTGAGTTCGACCGTTGGGCCCCGGCCAAACGTCGACTATACCATGCTTCTGGCAAGGGGATGGAAGAGAATACTTCATTCTTGATAATCGATTTAGACTATTGTTTAATAATCATGAACCTAAATTTAATCAAATTATATAACGGTGAAAATTGGAAGACATTAATTTTGATGTAAGGATAAATTACCCCACCCGTTTGCTTATTCTTTATTTATTTTTTGTGTTTTCAGTGTTTAAAAGTTTCATCCTCTAGTGATGTGAAGCCCCGGATTAAGAGTCAACAACCCTAGTTTGTGGTCTGATCAAGTCTTTGCTAGCATACTTTTTTTCATAATGCTAAATGTCAATTTGAAGTCTATCATGCGCATCCGAACTATGGCATCAATGTGCAGTCATTTAATGATATTCTTGTTTCCTCTCATGATTACATTATGAGTATGGAGATAAAAAAACACAATTAATAAAAAAAAAAATCATTCATGTATGGTGGAGAGTATATTGCTAGGCTTACAACCAGAACGCCCAGGTCACATTTCTTTCACAGGTAGCCCAGTCGTGCGAAGACCAGGGAGGTCCCCCCCAAAAAAAAAAAAAAAAAAAAAAAAGTATATTATGCACAAACCATGGCTATGCCGGACTCGGACCCGGACATTTCCGGACATGGAACCGGACCCGTGTCCGGTAGTTTCTAGACGTCCGGAATTCCTTACATTTCCGGACCTCCGGGCATAGGGGATCCGGACGGTCTGGATGTCTGGACAGGTCCGAAAAAAGTCCGGACCATTAAAAAAATAAAATAAAAAAAAATGAAAACAAAGTATGTTATGCAGAATAACAATGCAAACCAGTTTTACCTCAAAGTCATGTCAGAATTCCTAACCAAACTTGAGTTAAAAGTCAAAAACAATAAAAATCTTAAGAAAAAACTTAAGAAAGTTAAAAAAACTAATAAAAGGTAATGAATTATTCATAATAAAAAACTAATAAAAGGTAATGAATTATTTATAATAAAAAACTTGGGGATTGTCTAATAAATTATTATAGAGAGAGAGCATGTATGGACCCCCCAAAAAAGCATAAACGGGTCTGAAAAACCCTAAAAACAATTTTGGGGGCTTGGTTCCTCAAAAGGAAAGGGTCCTGGACCCTTTTTTTTTTCTTTTTTTTTTTTTTCGAAATTTGGCAGATCCGGACCGTTTGGACTGGACGTCCGGATTCCAAACCAAATCCGGACCGTCTGGACGACGGTGCGGACGTCCGGATCGTAGCCACGGCAGAAACACAAACTGAAAAACTTTTGCGTTAGGGTTAAATCATTTTTTTTTTCAATTTTCTTTTTTTGGCCTGGCCGAAAAAAGGCGTCACGAGCCACTCTGGTAGCCTAAGTATATTGATATTAAGCCTTACACATTTCCATTGATTTTAAATTTCAACAAACATATTTTTAAACAGAATCCACGAATAATACTAATTTATTTTTTTTTGAAATTTTTATGTGGGGTTGTCGGCGTTCGGGACGGGCCGAATGCCCGAACCCGAACGCCCAACGTTCGGTCTCCCCTCTAAACGCATTCGGCCGAACGCGGACAAAAAAAATAAAAAAAAATAATAAAAAAACAAATGAATTTCAAAAAATCTAAAAAAATATATGTTATACAAAATAATAAAATAAATAACATTTGCCTCAACGTCACATCCAAATTCTTTGCCAAATTTGAAATAACAATCAAATAATAAAAATAAATAATAATAATAAAAATTACAAAAAATAAAACAACAATGAAATTATCGAGTGGGCAACCACATTTTTGATACCAACATCTTTGGTGATTTTTATTTTTTTTTCGCTCTGACAAATGCCATAAAAATTTGTATATTTGTAAATTACATAATAGAGAATATACAAATAAAGTTAAAAAACAATAATATTTTGTTTCATATCCCTAAATAAAGGAAAAGCATAAAGTGAAAAAGAGGAAAAACAAATTAGTGAGTGGGCAAACACGTTTTAACACTGCCATAGTTGGCGATTTTTAATTTTTGTTTGGCTTAGCCAAATGACTTCCAACTTTATAGGCATGTACCTCACATCATAAAGAACACATAAAAATAAATTAAAAAATAACAAATTATTTTTAGTCCCCAAAATAATTTTTGGCGGGGGCCGAACGCCCTCTTGTTTGGAGGTCGCCCCGAGGACCTCCGTACGTACGGGTTGATAAACCTTTATATCTATCTATCTATATATATATATATATATATATATATATATATGTATATGTATACATATATATATATATATATAGGTTAACTTACCGAACGTTTGGGGACCCCCCGGCTGGCCCCCGAACGTTCAGGCGTTCGGGGTCCAGTTTAGGGGCCGAACACCTCCAGGTTCGGCCCCCGCCAAAATTTTGTTGGGGGCCTAAAAATAAGGTTTGTTTTTTGAATTTGTATTTGTAAGTTCCTTATGATGTAACCTATACGCCTATAAATTTTGAAGCTATTCTGCTAAACCAAAAAAACATTAAAAATCGTCAAAAATTGGGGTGTCAAAACGTGTTTGCCCAATCACTAATTTTTTTTTTTTTTCACTTTTAACTTTTTGTTTTCACTATGTTTCGGGGCGTAAAAGATTTTATTATTTTTTCAAAATAATTTAATAAGTTATTCATTATGTAAACTACATATCTGTAAATTTTCAGGGCCATTGTCAATGCCAAAAAATAATTAAAAATCGTCAAACATGGCAGTGTCGAAAAGGTGCTAGTACACTCACTCATTTTAATTCTCTTTTTATTTTTTCTTATTTTTATCATAGTGTTTATTTTCTGTATTTGATTTTTAATTCAAATTTAGTAATGAATTTGGATGTAGTGTTCATGCAAATGTTGTTTAGTTTATCTTACTGCATAACATATTTGTTTTCCAGAATTTTTTGAAAACTTTGCTTTTTTTTTTTTTTTGTCCGCATTCGGTCCGAACGGCCAAACGCCTTCTGAAGGGGTATATGTATATATATATATATAGGGTTACCTGACCGAACGTTCGGGGGGCCCCGGGCTGGCCCTCGAACGTTCGGGCGTTCGGGGTCCCGTTCGGGGGACGAACATCTCCAGGTTCGGCCCCCGCAAAAAATGTTTCGGGGCCTAAAAATACGTTTTGTTTTGTGACCTCGCCGCCCCTCTCTCTCTCTCTCTCACACACACACACACACATACACTCGAACAAAAACCAGTAAGGCAGTGTATATTCCCACGCTATAGCGCCAGATTCATTCGATTGTGCTCATCCTATCGAGGGCATAGTACCATGAGGCCCGCCCCGAAGAGAGAGAGAGAGAGAGAGAGAGAGAGAGAGAGAGAGAGAGAGAGAGAGAGAGAGAGATTGGCGGCGACCTGCACAGAGGGTCGCAACGAATTCCCCCCCCCCCCCCCCCCCCCCCCCTCTCTCTCTCTCTCTCCTGCACGACTTCAACTTTTTGTCCTTTCCTTTGTTTTTCCATTTGTGTATTTGTTTTTTTTTTTGTTTTCTCAAGTGTGTTGTTCCTAGGGAAGCGGAGCCCGGCCTTCGCGCAGCGACCGGGTCTTCCCTTGGCCGACCCCCCTAGGGCTGCGGCGCGTATACGTGAGTGCCTGCGGGTGATAGCTGAGCGAGGTACTGGTGGTTTAATTAAAAAAGCAATCATTACAGCCATTGAAATATATCTATTATGACCTCCTAGCCTCTTCTTTTGTATGCAGATTTGCAATGCATGCCAAAACGAAATGAACTGCCAGTAGCACTTCTTCCTTTTTTTTTCCGCCGGCACAGCCAAACAAGGGTACAGTAATCCACCGGCTCGGGAATGTCATACAAGAGGTTGTCGGTTTGGGCCCCATGACCCTCTGTGGCGCACTTAGTGCCAACCAGCTGTGATAGTCCGCTTGATACCTCCAATCGGTATTACTACGGTCTTTGTCCAACACCCGTGCGAGTTTGAGCATGATTGGGTTCTGTGGGATAGCGTCGGCCTTCGACACTGCTGCTACAAGATGAGGTTCGGGCAACTATCAAAAGGGAGACGCAGCTACTGGCAAATTGCTCGATCTTTGAGTCGGCCGCACCCCCACTTGCTGCACCAACCCTGCACTCTACACGACTTGGGTACGGAGCAGCATGCAATATCCCCTTCACCGTGAGAGGTACCTATCCTTAAAGGATCCTCTCTGTATAGCCTTCAGAGTAGAGGTAGGCAGATAGTGAAAGATGAGACAATTTGGGAGGTGAATATAGTATAGTTAAAAAACAAAAAAGAAGGTGAAACTGCATCGCGGTTACAAAAGCAGTTTGAAATTGCACTTCAAGCATTCAGCCTGAAAATGTCAGATGCGTACACGCCAGCAGGTATGGTCGAACAGGGGTGTGTTATGTTCCGGCAATGCCTGAAGTGCAATAATGCAATTTGAACTATTTTTGTGACATCCTATAGCAGTGCTCATCTGAAGAACCCAGAATACACATTCTTTCTCCCTCTCTTTTTTTCTCTTCTTTTCCTATTTTATTTAATTCTCAAGTTTGCCTGGGCGACCTACTGTTGGTTTAAAAAGTAACCATATTCAACAATTTCTGTTCTCTATAACGGCAGATGTGTAAATGCTAGCGTGCTCCAACAAGGCCGTGTTTTTTAACATTTTTATTTATTTATTTTTTAGGCTCCCTCTCCAGAATTGAAGCCTATTTCTCCGTCACCCCTTACCACCATGGTAGGCCTTTATCCTGCCATCAAATAATCCTTCCACAGGTTCATCCACAGAAACCTTGTTACGACTTGTCCCTCCTCTAAATGACAAGGGTCAGGTTCAGTGAACTTCTCACTGCACCCCTGGCAAACCGGCGAGATCACCGCCATGCAGACACTTGAAAGCCGTGTTGAATTTGGCAAGTGAGAGAAGATTTTGGAGATAATTGCGGATACAAAGGCCCAGAGATAATTGCAAATACACAGGGCCAGGAGATAATTGCAGATACAAAGGGCCCTACAATGTGCGGTCTCTAGGAGCAACAGTCTCAGCTCTACCTTCTTTCCCCGCACGGTCATTATCGCTGTACTTGGACTGAAACACGCCCCAATTACAGCTGGTACGGAGGAGCAACAGTCTCAGCGCTACCTTCTTTCCCCGAATAGAATGTTACGTTGTACGGTCATTATCACTGTATTTACACTGGAACATACCCGAAATACAGCTATAATGACCATGCACTATATTCGGGGGAAGAAGGTAGACTGAAACATGGCCCTAATGCAGCTACAAGGACCTTGCCTTGTATTCGAGAGAAAAAGGTAGACTGAAACATACCCCATATACAGCTATAATGACCATGTGTTGTATTCGGCAGTTGAAGGTAGCACCCTCATTCTCTAGGTTTCTGGGAGAGCAGATGCAGCCACATTGTGGTATGGTCTTCATGTCCATCCCGTCTTTTTCTTCAAACCACCAGACTTTCGAAAACGGAGATTGGCCTTCGGCACATCCATTCAAATTGGAACGATACAGAGAAGATTAGCATTACAAAAAAAAAAAAGAAAAAAAAAAACACGGAGATTTGGCCACTCCGGAACAATAGGAGGCGGTCTTTGAACACAACAGCCCCAGGTACTCCAAAATTAATTTCTGTTTATCTGATTATTACATCTGAATTCGAACTTTTGTCTGTATATCAAGACCTACCGCCATACCAACTGATCTACCCCCCGGTTGGTCTTCGTGTCCATCCTCCCAATGGCACACTGCTTCTTTCTCCCCCCTCCCCCCCCCCAAATGAGGCTCTTGTGCAACCCCAGTGGTGGTAAGAGAACCACCGGAATCGAGGCTTTGCACAAGCGCCTCATTGGCGCATTCCATTTATGTTGAGTGGTGAAATTGTACATAGTTGTTTGCCCACCCCTGAATGGATCGCCTCACATCCTGAACCTGGAACCAACAGGTTTTCCTATCACCAACTTCGCTCTGAACTGTGGGATTGTGGGCCTTGCCGCACCGCTTGCCAATAGTGCAAGATGAGAACGAATGTTCTGCTAGAACATGGACAGATACGCCGTCATTTTGGGCCCTTCATGAGTGGTTCGGCGAGGCCCTTTCATCCCAGCAAAGGAGAGGAAACCTGAAACACTGCCTCTTTGATTGTGCTATGGCCTTCTGTGAATTCGGAGATGGCGTACTTACCTGTGGCCGGTGTGCACAGGTATTGGCACTGCTGTGCCTAGCCAAAATTTTAGGGACTTCATTATATCCCCTCGGGGTTGGCGTTCCACAAGGTTACGACGCCCCCTCGGAAGTTCCTGACAGGGATACGTATTAGGTACAGGAAGCGGTTTCTTTTACTCCCCCCGCCCACCTACTGCCTCCACCCAGCTAGAACACCATGTCAGTATAGCTGTATTTGGGCCATCTTCCAGTCTCGATACAGCGGTAGGGACCACGTCTAGTTAAACACTAGTGTTTCAATTGCATCTCAAACGTAACGCCCATCGGTACAACAGCAAAGCAGTCACCTCTACCTCCATCAGACCCTGACCGCCGTCTTCCCCCCATGCACAGCGCACCCCTCACCACGACCGGAAAGGTAGCTTGTACACTTTCTTCAACTCTCACGACCAGGGTGATACTTTTTTTTTTCTTTTTCTTTTTTTTTTTTTTCGTGCATTGCATTCACGAGGGGGATGTTTCATTACTAGCTCCACATCACAGCAGCAACCACCAAACAATCAAATGCCCATGCCGGCAGGAGCAGTGGCGATGCTTCTTGTTTGAGTACCAATGCAGACATGGGGGACTCCAAAGCTGGACTAGGTATGTCAACGGTGACAAGCGCACTACGAGGACAACACGAGTCTACAAATAACTGTCTCAATTCAACTTTTCATAAGAAAAAAAACACCAAAGAAACATGCAAATGCCCAATTCAGGCTATATCAGTTCTTAGGAAATAGCTTTATGCTCGACCGCAACCGCGCTAATAGGGTGGATCACCACTCTCAGTGTCATGGGATAGGAGACTTCTGATGACTGTAGATGGTTCACTGTCCCGGCAAGTCGACCGACGACTCCAACAAAACAGTCTGTTATGGACCCTCATTTTGTGTCCTCTTCTCCCTACCTGCTGACGGATTACCAGGCAGTTCATACAATGCCGATTAAGACTGCGGCAGCCGTGAGCAACGGGCATCAATAACATTATCACCAGAAAGACATGAATCATGGGGCATCAATTTCTTTCACCCCTCTCTCTCTGTCCTCTCATGGCAAGACTAGAAAACATGAGAAACACCAGAAATGGCACAAACTCTCTCTCTCTCTCTCTCTCTCTCTCTCTCTCTCTCTCTCTCTGTCTGTGTCCTCTCTCTCTCTCTCTCTCTCTGTGTTCTCTCTCT
>BFEA01000108.1:845680-863180 GCA_003427395.1 Chara braunii | reverse complement strand
GATCGTCAGGGGTTGTCCGGTCGGACAACCGGTCAGACATCCTCCCAGGGAAGTTTCTTCGAGTCGAACGCATATATATAATCAAACAGATTTACCCAGTAAACCGTAGGCAGAGAGGGAGAAGAGGACAAAAAACGAGGGGCTGTGATAAACTGTTTCATCAGAGTTTCCCCGACTCATTAGGAGGCTGAACCCTCAACAGTCTGCAAAATCCCCTAACTGATTACATTGTAAGTGATAATCCACCTTAACCCTGAATGTGGTTAAGCATCAACGACTGCCTGACAACTGATACCTTGAGGTGGATACCAACCACTGCCCTCAAGGTATATATATATATATATATATATGTATATATATATATAACAACTATCTTATGCGAAAAAGTAAACTTCAACATCGAGCTTCATTATGAAATTAAAAAAAAAAAAAAAATGAAGATACCCTCACTTTTTTTTTCATGCTTTTAATTGCTGAAAATTAAGTTGTCCGACCAGGACGTCTAGAACCCCCTTAACAGTCCGTCCAGGACGTCCTGCCATTTGGCAACTGGTAACATAGGTTTATTTTTATATAACTTTATATATATTGGTTGATTGATTTGTTGACTGATTGATTGTTTGCTTGGCAGGGGATTGTATGTTTCGTGGAAACGTCGCAAACGCTTCCGATGTTGTGAAAGGGTTGTTAATGATCCTTTGTTGTCTTCGTCGATAGTCCCATAGTGTACTTAGTGTCCTTCCATTGTTCCTTATCAAGTTTGTTTGTCTTCGTTAAACTGTCTTTCTTTCTCATCCAACTATGCATTGGGATTGCAGATAGGTTCAGACGTAACTCTCTGTCACTCTGTAACCGAGACACCGATATCATCTTAACGTGAACACTGCAAACATGGACCACCGCCTTCACAAAGTCGTCGGACCTGGAGATCTTTAGTACAGGGGGTGGGTGCTGCAGGTGAGGTGACTCCTCAAAGTAAAGATATTCAACCAATGATAAGTCAAGATGATGATGTCGATTTTTCTACCAAAAGAACAGCGTAATGACAGATGTCAATCTGTTCCACAACCGATTTCGTTGATGTATGATATGACGAACCCTGTGTTTTTTCAAAAGAATGAATCAAAAAATATTGACGTTCATAAGGATTACATTAATTATTACACAAATCTCTCTATGACCATACAAAATAAACGACCAATTGAAATTGTACGAAAGTTGTGATAAATACGATTCCGTTCTGATGGTCGAAAGATCCGTTCCAATTGAAAATTTTCCTTCACACTCGCCACATGTACACAATTGTTCATCGTCGACATTAACTGTCGATGTCCAAGATGTATGAAAAGTAAACTTTGTGCTCCCATGACAAATATTGATCCAGATTTATCTTTCGGTGATTTGACCAAATTTGCTGAATGAATTGATTAAAAAGTTTATTGAATTTCATAATCAATGAAGAAGATTATTATTATGAAAACTGCTTCGTTCAAAACGCAACAGACAATACCGTATATTATTTGTTCGGCAATTACGTGCCAATAAAGTTGCACGTCGTTTTAAATTTGAGTCGTTGTCGTTCATACTTCTCTGTGTATTATTGGGCAATGAAGACAGTACCGTGATTATTGAAACTACTACAGAGTTTGGTGGAGGAATAAAACAAGTGGATTGAGTGAATGAGAATGAACTGTATTATACATTGCATCAGATTTGTGAATGAATGAAAAGAAAGACAAGACAAACACACTTTCATGATAGACGTATGCGTATATTGAAGAGTGCAATTAAAAATCATAGGAGGAAAACAAAATTGCGTGTAACGAAAGAATTTATGCAGGGCGTGACGCGAAGGTTATTTGCTATGAATGTTATTCAAAAGACTCAAGCGATCAGCTCTGCACAATCCTGGAATCCATTTTCTCCTGCGAGACAGTCAAAAACTCATTTTTTTTTAGTGAGGCAGTCACAAAGTCATTCTTCTACCGCGAGGCAATCACAAAATCCATCCGTGACAAATTTCGATGAACAATTATGAAGATGGTAAGTCAAATAGTCGTGAGGAAGAGCCGAATGAGTGAGATGGTGTTACGGTTCCTGATCTTAATTCACTCTCATCCACACTCGTGACAACAACATATGTAGCAGTTGTTAATACTGTGACAATTAATGAGAATACTAACACTGTTAAACCATTTGTCATTGGCGGTCGAGAACCGTTTCCGCATTGTGGTGCTAAATTGTGGTATCATGAAAAAAATGGACGAAGATGTGTTGAAAAAAAAATGCAAGATGTTGTCTTTTGTGAGAATGATCGTGTAAAACCTCTCTAGAGCATAATAATTTTTCCCTTTTGACGTCCCAAACTTCCAAACGTTGATTCATTCAGAACAATGTGAGGATAATTGATAATAGTTTATCTCATGCATCCTCTCGGTTAAAGCAACAGAGTGATGATATTGAAGAATTTTATGACCAACTTTTGGTTCAATGTGTTATCTTTCATCGTTTCAGTCCGTTGGTTATAGGGGAAGGGGAACGTCATGAGTTTGCATAACTTTATTTGCACGATCCTTAATATGTACTCTAAGGATTTTATGAACGTTGCTGACCATTCTACAAAATATTGCATTGGAGGAAGTTTGTCGTAAATTTGGATGCCATACCTGAGGAGGAGCATGCGAGATGTCATGACCGTCCTATGGATATACAAGAGGTTCGTATTCTGATGGACGATGAACTTCTTCCTCGTGAGCTCGAGATCCGTTTACGTGTTCCTCTTCCGGGTGAGCGATCAACGGTTGTAGTTCCGGAATGTTTTCGAGTACACAATTGCTTAAAGTTTGTTTTGCTTTTTCCAGATATAATTGATGGTTGATCAGTCCGGCGTGCTTCAGAAGCTAAATGACTGTTAGAACTTAGTGCAAAGAAGTACCATGCATTTCATCCTCACGAACGTGATGGTGAAATGTCTTACCTCCTTTATGCAACTCGTCTGTTCCATGAGTTTTGTTGATGATATACGCTAAAGTTGAATCCCTTCACTTAAAACAAACGGGATTCCTAAAAAACAAATTGCGTTTGGAGTATTATTAAGATTTGTGAGACATTATTCAAAAAAATTAACGTCGTGACGCTACTGGGATAAAAATGATTTTACCACCAACGTTTACTGGGAGCCAATATATATGAGTGAAAAATATCATAACATTATGACAATCGTGAGGGGATTCGAAAAATCAGATTTTTTCATTACTATGATGTGCAACGCTAACTGGTAAGAGATCAAACAAACCTTGCTTTCTGGTCAGTGTCCTAACAACAAGATGAATCTTCTTGCACGAGTGTTTAAATGTTATCACTTACAACTGATTGATGAGATGAAGAACAAACTGATCTTTGGTAGGGTCAGTGAAATATTGTATGTGGTAGAGTTTAAAAAACAGGATGTATCAAACACACATACATTGGTTATCTTGCATCCGGATAATAACATTCGAGACAAGGATGTTGTTCACAATGTGGTGTGTGTCGAAATTCCTCCGGTGGACAGATTAAGAGAAAAAAATGCGAAATTATGTTGCACGACATTGTTTTGTGAAAAAAAACGTGATGTTGCATGTACGGCGGACGAAAAATGCACGAAAGAGTTGCTGAAAAATTTTATTTCTACGACGACATTAAAAAACAAACAAATGTACCTTACATATAGGAGAAGGAAACCAACTTACAGTAACTTGAAAATTGTTCAAAATAACATTATTTTCGATACTCGACGTATGGTCCCATATAAGTCGTATTTGTTAATGCGGTTTAATTGTCACTTGAATTTGAAATATTGTACTAACATAAAGGCGTGCAAGTAAGTGTATAAGTATGTGTACAAAGGGATTGATTGTAAAATTGTTTGCGAGCAAGATAATAAAATACATATCGATGAAGTCAATCCTATCAAGATATGAACTTTGTAGGTGCATGCGAGACATGTTCACGTCCTACGTAGCACCGTGTTCGTGGAGGCGAATGCGAACATGTTCGCCCGATCACGAACAAGCGCTCATAACCCAACGAACACAAGCATAAAAAATATGTTTTTTTATAAAAAAGACATTCCCGAAAAAATCTGAAAACAATATATGTTATGTAAAATAACAATACAAGAAACTTTTGCCTTGGAGTCATGTTCAAATTCGTAGCCACTCACGAGTTAAAAATCAAAAACCGAATTTTTTATTTTTATTTATTTTTTAACGAAAAAAAAATGTTCGCCCGAACATGTTCGCAAGCTGTTCGCGCGAACACGTTCGCCCGAATGTGTAGGGTCCCGAACACGTTCGAAGTGCTACGCAGTTGACGTCTATTTGAGTTTGACCTTGCGGAATAATAACCATCAGTCGAAAAATTATCCATGCATGTCGAAAACATTAAAAAAATGCAATTTAAACCTGACACTGAGCATGTTGTTGTTTCGCATAGACCCCCGAAAATAAAATCAACGACATAAATTAAACAAGACTCTTTAAATGAACACGTTCCTAAGGAGGAGCTTCCTCTGTATCCAGAGATCGTTAATACTCATGTGTGGGATAACGAACATAAGAAGAGAAACCAAAAAAAATACGATCTTCACATCAGTCCATTTGAAAATATATCTCATTTGTATCACATGAGGATCACGAAAGGTGAACGATTCTATCTGTGTGTGTTGCTAAACCATGAACATTCTGGTGAGGTACAGTTTTTTGCCGAAATTTGTACGGTGGATGGAGTCGAATACGATTCATTCCGATGAATATAACGTCGACTGAGTTTTTTGCAAACCGACGATGCATATACACAGCCGCAACGCATTATATGCCTCAATAAGTTTGTAAAATATTTGTTAAAATTCTCATGTTTGGTCTAGTGAACGATCCGGTCCGTTTCTTTGAACAACATTGGGATAATATGTGTAACGGTTTCAATATCGTGCAGACAACGAAATTGTTTCCCCTAACATTTCGCAATCGTTAGTGTTATTTCATCTTGACCGTATTTTGCATGAGTATGAGAATGGTGACCGAAAATATGCGAATCAGAAGTTTAGGGAATATGCGAATCTTAAGCTTAGGGAATATGCGAACCTTAGCTTAGGGAATGATAACTGAACATTTGAGGTTCATAAACTAACAAAAAATATGCGAATCTTACGCTTAGGGAATTATGAAATGACACAAATGTATGCCTTCTTCCTGATGTGTGTTAGGAATAGTGAACATCCTCGTGTTATACCCAATGAACCTGCTGCAACCAGATTTCCATTTGAGATTTGTATGGATAGACTGATTCCTAAGTTGATTTCATGCATGTTTGACGATGTGTCCAATCACGCTGAGGACGCTGAATATTTCTCACCTCGATTAATATGCCCTACTAAGGACGATGTGGGTTGCGTTAACAACTGTGTTCTTGGCGATTTCCCTAGGGAGTTGCATGAACTTTTCAGCGTTGATTATCCTGATTTGAATGGTAACGAAATTGGTATTGAGCAAAAGTTCTCAAACTCTTTTAATGAAATTGACCTTCCACCTCACAAGCTGCCTTTAAAAATTAGTGCACCGATGATGTTTTCACCAAATTTATCACCGAAGCAAGGACTTCACAATGGTACGAAACTTATTATAGAGAAAATCGTTAATGATGATTTATTGGAAGCCGCGTAGCACAGCGAATGTGTTCGCGCCGTTCACATTTGCGCGAACGTGTTCGCGTGTTCAAGCGAACAACTCGCGAACATGTTCGGGCGAACATATTTTTTTTTTGCACAAAATAAAAAATAAAAAATTGGTTTTTAATTTTTAACTCATGATTGGCTACAGATTTGATTATGACTCCAAGGCAAAAGTAGCTTGCATTGTTATTTTACATAACATATATATATTTCAGATTTTTTTGAGGACCTTTTTTTGTTTTTTTATGTTTGCGTTCGGAGGGGTTTTGGAGCTAGTTCGCGTTCGGGCGAACATGTTCGTGTTCGCCTCCGAACGCGAACACGGTGCTACGTAGATTGGAAGTATCAATAATGAGCATTGATAAGCCAACATTGATCCTCAATATTAATTTGACAAGTTCTGGTGAGAGCACCGGGTTCAAACGGATTAGGAGACAATCTTCAGTTCGTCTTGCTTTTGCCGTAATGATTAGCAAGTTATAAAGGCAAACCGTCTCCCGTGCAGGGGTTTGGCTACGCAAACCAATTTTTGCTCATGACCAACTGTACATTGTTTTGTCACGTGTCGGGCATCCCAACAACATTCGTGTTACGTTTCCTGATAAAAAACATTTGACGAAAAATATTGTGTATCATGAACTTTTGGAATGAGTTGTTCTCTTTCGGCACCATGTTTTTTTTATTTGTTTCACTGAGTCTTGGCGTTCTGATTAATTGGTCTATATTCGTTCTTCGCCGGTGACTCTCAAATGCGTCATAACTACAACACTCATGCTAGTAACAAAAGGAGGAAAGTAATAGGAACCAACAATACCACTAAACGCGATTTAAATGTTACATTAACGACTCGAACCGAACATTTGAAGAGGTTGAAGAAAATTCGAAATGATAAGAATTTTGTGCATGTTGAAAATGAGCATGTTAAGGACGATCATGTTCCTTTTGGTGAAATGAACGTGGATGTCTATAAGGGAACACCCTTGAGGATGCTGAGAAAATGGTTGTGGAAGGGGGTGGTGATGGTTGTCATGTTGATGGGGACGGTTCTCATAGAGGTCTGTAGGATAGGCCTAATAACTATGTATTTACCGATGATAAAGGTGATACCGTTACTGGTGATTCAGAAAAGAATTGTGTCGATTCTACATTCAAGAGAAGAAACAGCGGTGGTGCAAAAAATAATATTTTGGGTTCAATCGAAGTGTCTGAGCCTACCTTAGCTGATAATCAGGTGGAGCGTCAACATTTTGTTGTTGAAACCAGAACTTAGATTTTGGGAGCGTTGAATGCGCTCTCTTCTTATGCACTTGGATCTCTTCCGTTTTGTCGGCGAGTCGGTGGACTTGCACGTGTTTGTGATTCGTGTTTGTAATCTCAACACAGTGGACGAGAAAGAGCTGTTTGTGCCACCTCCCAACCGCAAAATTCTTCAGGGGTTATTGTGGTGTCTGAAGATAATGATGCACCCACAATCCGCGCTCCAAATTTGCGTGTTTACCTTGCTAGATGGTTCGACGATATGAAGAAGGTTGGTATGCAAAGGTATTGACTGAGGTACCTTTTTAAAATGCTTGTCAAAATTGCAACAGTCGTAAAAGATGAACAGATATGATAAAAAATCCTTCACTAGTAGAAAAATAAACTCAGTAATATGCGCTTTGAACGACGATCCCCTCTTCCTTCAGGCTCGTTGAATGTTTCGGATATGAAGTTTTTTTTCCATGTTGCAATCGCTTTTGCACGATGAGTTACGTTGCTATCTCTAATGAGTAAATTACAAGGATGACATTTGATTTGCTATATTGTCTGACAAAAGAGACCATTCCGCACGACGTCCAAAAACATGCATTAATACAAAACCTTCTTAAAAAAATTATTCTCATTATTGTTTCTTTCACTCCTCATTACGCTTCAATCCGTGGATTATCCCTGAAAGCAACATTTCCTTCAAATTTTCAACGTTTTGCGGATTGTGCTCCACCATCCAATATGTCATCGTCGATTGTCAGTACTTCTGTCGTTGTTTTTGTTTCGTCGGCGCCATGGGTACTCCGTTTCTGGTTAAGTGTGTTATGCCCCTTCTCTTATGTCATAAGGAAACCATTTGCATGTCTATACAAACCCTTTGGGACAACCAAGTTCTTCTAATTTCAACATTACCATATATGACTCCTCGCATCTATTGGTAACAAAATGATATATGGGCCTTTGTCATATCTTGACAGTGCTCACAAAATGCACTAACAACATATTGTGTAAGGCGACGAGAAATCAAATACTGGAATGAACACTTGGAGGTGTCTGAATGTTGCAGTTCATCACGATTACAATCGGCAAGGACAGGGTCGATTCCGAACTTTCGAAGAGCATCATTGCAAAGTGTTGCGACAAGTTCCTGTTTGTGAGATCCTACAAGAGTTTCGTTTCAGTGAAGGAAGTTGATTGGTTTTGTAAGAGAGATAGGAAGAGAGAGAAAAAGAGAAAAATCATGAGATGTTGATTGGACGGTAGTCCAAATCTTAAGTTAATGACAAATTTTGAGATGGTCGTCTTTGGTTTCGGTTAAGTGATTGCACTTACAGAAAAAATAGGAAGAGAGAGACAAATAAATGAATATATATATATATATATATATGGAGAGAGAGAGAGAGAGCGAGAAGAAAAAAAAAATAAAAAATTTACTTAATATTAATGCGTTTTTTAAGTCAAGGTGAATTTGACTATGTAATAATTGTACCTTCATCTTAATGCGCCTAGTTAGTGACGGTAATGAAACGAAGAATCTTCATATTAAACTTTGTTTTCTTTGTATGTTCGTGTTGCTATTTCTTTATTATTTGTTATTTTCCTTCTTTTTTTCTGTTAAATTTTTAATCTATCATTTTTTAATTCGTCAATTAAACTCATAATTCAGAGTCGACTTTTAACTATTTTTTACTATTGTTTGATTTTTTTTTTTTTTTTGAAGTTTAACTAAGTTTATGCAAGTGGTTTATGTAAGGTTACACACAACATTTGTTATTTTTGTGGACATAGGCACTTAGCTTGTGATTACTTAATGATTTCGAATAAGTTTCACTTTTTTACGTACAAAATACAAAACATGAATTTAATTAGTAACGGTTTGCATAGCACGATGAACATATTTGTGCCCCTTTACGTTTGCACAAACATGTTCGCGCATTTGTGCGAACATCTCCTGAACGTGTTCGGACGAACATAATTTTTTTTTTTCTCCGTAAAAATAAAATAAAATCAATATTATTATTTTTTATTTTTAACTCACGTTTGGTTAACAATTTGAATATGACTCTTAAAAAGGCGTTGCTTGTATTGTTATTTTATAAGACATATAATTTTTCCATATATTTCTGAAACTTCTTTTGTTTTTAACATTTTTTATTTTTGAGTTCGGAGGGTTTTTTGCGAAAGTTCGCATTCGGGCAAACATGTCCGGGTTCACCTCCGAACGAGAATACGATGCTCTGCACGTAGCGGTTTCCTATGATTTTTAATATTTTCTGAAGTTTGAAGCTTAAATCAAGGGCAACGCATTGATCTCGATAAGCAAAT
Source organism: Chara braunii (assembly GCA_003427395.1). Classification (NCBI taxonomy): domain Eukaryota; kingdom Viridiplantae; phylum Streptophyta; class Charophyceae; order Charales; family Characeae; genus Chara; species Chara braunii. The sequence goes on along the minus strand of BFEA01000108.1, from coordinate 853,897 downwards.
ATGTGATATTTTGTAACCTACATAAAAAAAATAAGGATTTTTATTTCCAAGTATTTAACTTTCTCAATTAAAAGATGTAAGGCTGCAAGTTAACTTAAAAACATATTTGAATATTATAGGGTTGAGTAACGCAATCCAACCTTTGAAATTTTTGATTTTTGCTAACTCAAATCTTCATGCTTTAACCTTACAAACCTAACTTTTATTTTGATAATTAAACCTTGATCCTACCCCCCAAAGTTACATACACCATTTAAAAATACTCCTAAAAATTGCAGTCTTACCACTTATCATCCAAAAAACAATGCGCCTTTGAATGTTAAATAAAAATCGATATTTTATTTTAATAGTCAATAAAGGCAACGTGGATCGTCGACAACGTTGCAACCAATACAAACTTTTGAAGCATTACTCAACAAAAAAAATTCCATAATTAAATAATAATTTTAGAGTAAAATTACATTCTAAATTTTAAATTTTTATTCCATCTTAAAAAATGTCATTCCAATTTTAAAAATTTTCGTCTTACTTGAAAACTTTCCTTCCAAGAATAGGGTATCCCTTCTTATTTGAACTGCATGCTAGAGATGGAATGAAAGTTTGGATGAGTTCATGAAATATTTTAATTGGATTGTCATTCTAAGTAAGGATTTCCTGTCATAAATAAGTTAACAAAACCATTCGGCGAGGCAGAGTACACACCGATGTACACCATACTTCCAAAATCATCTGGTGAGGCAGGGTACACACCGATGCCGCTTATTGTTAAACCTTTGTGAAAAACTTCTCAGAACCGTATCAAAAAAATCATTAGACAATCCCCTTAACCCTAGCTCAATCTTGAACATAAACAAGAAGCATAAATCCGCATTAGGCATCATGTTCAAATCCTTCAGTCTGTGCAAAAAAATAATAAACACTTCCATCTTTTGCTGTTTCGGTGAATACGACATATAGTGTTGTAGATTATAAAAAACAATCCTTCGTGGCAACAAAGTCCTCTCATTCTTGTGGGTCGCTGCACAAAGAATATGTGCAAGATGCTGGAATACTTTAATGGCACACCCGAGGTAATCCCATTTCATACCCTCATTAGTCTTTTTCAATACCAAGTTCTTAGTACGCGACATACTGAATCTCTGAATTCTTTCTTCCGCATCCTTTCATGATGCCTCACATCCTGACTCGTAACTGGTGAAAACCGACACGTCGTCGACCAGTCTTACACCATAAAATAAACTTTTTGACGAACCTAGACTACAAAGAAACTCAAACTCATTGAAGACACACAACAAGAAAATAAGTGTGTGATTGAATGACTTACCTATAGGTATACCAACTTTCTATCTCAATCTAAAACCCATCGTAGATATGTACATATTCGACAAGTCGAACCCCACAAAACATAGTAACTTACTGAACTTCATGCACCTTCATCCTTCCGGTACCTCTTTGCTACTACTACTACGAACATCTTTTCATAGGGTTGAGCAACTTTCAAGGGTTTGAATGTTTTGATGTTGCACGCTGCAACAACAAGACATTCAAACCTTCGAAGTGATATGAGAAAAACTCGGCCTTTCACATAAGAAAGAAATGTATCATAAAAACATGCTTTGATGTCTTTACTAACGAACAATGACATATTTGATCGAAATAATAATAATAATAAATTATTATTTGTATAAAATTTAACATGATTCTTTGTTTGATAATGATGCGAAATATACTTTAAAGTTTAAACACATAATTTCAATACATAACAACACCACTAAAATGAAAATTGCAACTATGAAACGAATGTCAATTTTTGAAACATTCAAAAGACAAAACGGGAAAAGTGTGAGATGATTATTTTTTAGAAAAAAATTTGAAATGTCTCTTCGACTTCCATTTATTTGTGGTACGCCCTTTCAACGACAGATTTAACTAGTTGCGCACCTTTAAAATGATTGAAGTTTGTGAAAAATCACTCGCGTTGTTTGGACCTGAAATATGTTCAATATATCCTTACTGGTACCGGTTTGAAATTTCCAGTGTGCCTCGGTAGCTCCCCCCTCAGGGCCAGGGGAACGGCCTCAAGTGCCACCAACGACCGAAGGGGCATGTTGGAAATTTTCACCCCTCACTAACAGGGGTATGCAAAAAACTTTAGAGGCCCAAGGGCAAGTCGGCCGTCAGAGGGGCATACCGTAAATAAATAAAAGTGGAAGGGAAATTTTAAAAATTTTCTCTTAGTTTTTTTATACAAATAACTCCCCCCCAACATGGGTTAAAAAAATGTTTTATTAGAGACTATGAAAAAAATGAGTTTTTGCCTTCATATTGGGAGGAAAAACTAAGGGGGGGAAATTTTGAAAAAAACAAAACGATGTCTTATATTGTAAACGATCCTAACATCATTGAATTCTTGTTCTACAAAGAAATTACAATGTTGAACTCGATGAAAACAATTGCACAATGTTTTTCAATTGATGGACAACAAAAAAAAAACTAATAAAACAAACAAGAGATCAAACTAATAAAGTTTTGATGATCATTTTGAGAGTTTCCCTACTACTTATTTAAAAAAAAAAAAAAAAAACTGAAAACTTTAATAAAATAATCATCAAATAATTCATTTCATAAAGAGTCGAGGATCATGTTGATCTAACATATGTCATTATAGGAGATTGTATCAACCTTTTATTGGTCCCAGAGTCCGAGACTGAAACTCGTAAACTAGGTAGATCAGTTCGATATATACCGAAAAAGATATTGACACAACGTTTCAATGAAATTTAATTTAATTAAGAAAAAAAAAAATGAAGAAGAAAAGGAGCGAGGACTGAAATAAATGAAAGATAGAAAAGAGAAACAACACAGTTTATAATTTGGTGGCAGACTGTTAGGGCAAGAAGAAAAGAGGATAAATATATATTTTTTACATTGTAGAACAATATATACAGGAAGCGTCCGATATCGGTTTGGACAGTCTCCACAATAGAGGTGAACGAACGACCTTTAAAAAAATCACAAGAATGATTAATTGAAAAAGGAATGAGAGAAAAATGAGCGGAAGCAAGTAAAAAAATACAATAGCGAGACATATACTTCAAGACAAGCGAACGAGTGTTGGTTCAAATGACATAGAATGCGGCCCAACGAAAAATAATATTTATAACTTCTTGTTCAAAAAACATATACAATAAAGGTCTCGCCTCCGGTCGTTTCGGAAAAACATACAATCAGGCTCTTTTTGCATACAAGTTCTCATCCTTATTGAAAATTTAACATTTGGTTTGGAAAATTGAAAATGGAAAAGGGTAAAAAAAAAAATCTAATGGCATTCGGGAGGTAAAAAAATATTAAAGACCAAAGCAATATTAAGGCAAAAATCATCAACCAAATTCTTGAGCAACGAACTATTATTGTCCTTACGATTGGTGAAGGGGGGGAAAAAAGAATATCGGGTTTTCCAGATATCGAGTTTCAAGTTGTATTGTACTCGAAAGAGCAAGAACTAAATCAAATTATAAAAAGAAATCAACAATCTGATGATGCAAAAAAAAAAGTCAACAGATCAAGGTAGCCGACGTTCGGTTCGGGCTAAACCCCCGAACCCGAACGACCTCACGATTGCCCCCGCCCCCCTTCCCCCCGGAGTTCCAGCAAAACACTTTTTTTTTTTTTTTTAATTAAATAACGGAGAGAAGGTTCTTCACACAACATTTTGTTACAAAAAAAAAAAATGCAGAGAAACAATTTGCTTGTCGAATGACAGAAACCCCTCTCGCCATTTATGTGTGTGCATGTGTATGTGTGTCTATATGTGTGTGAGTATGTGTGCGTGTGTGTGTGTGTATGTGTGCGTGCATGAGTGAGAGCCGATGTGCCCCCCTTAACAAACTAATCAATCAATCAATTAATCAATCAATAAAAAAAATTATAAAAAGCAAGGCAAAAAAATACGAATGACCACTCCTATGCGAATGTGTGTGTACGCGGGTGTGGCTATGGGTGTATGTTGGGGGGGTGTGGCGGTGACCCCTTTTCCCAATCAAAAAATAAAATAAAATGATAAAACATTGGAAAAAAAAAAGGTGAGAAGGAGCGACCTTCCAAATAAGTCAATCAATAGAAAAATGATAAAACAATGAAAATAACAAAATGATATATTAATTCACTGATTAATTGATTGATTGGTTGATTGGTTGGGGAGGGGGTCGTGGTGAACGAACCCACTCGAACCAATCAATCAATCAATCAATCAATCAATAAATGTATATGAAAAACTCTTTAAAAAATATCAAAATAAAATAGGGTTATCATTCCCCCCCCCCATATCTTCTATAAATTTTATTGTTTTTTACTTAACAGATCAAAGTGAAATTTTGGGGGTAGGATGCTAGAATATGAGTTATTTTTTAAAAAAAGCAAAAATCGACACTTAAATAGGTTTTGGCGAAGTCCAAACCCCTCCGCGAATGACCGAACGTTTGGGGGTCTGTCCAAGGGCCCCTGCCCTCTTCAAGGTTTGGGCGGGTAACCATATAGTAGATAAATTTTCATTGATAGTAATTCGGATAGATAACTCGTAGGATTAAAACACGAAAGACTCTTATGCACAATTAGATAGATGGTTATATATTTTTGAGTTTTAATATCCGAAGATAAAGGGCGATATGAATAACGAATTAAATGGTTCCTTTTGTGCTGCATTCTTATGAAAAGGAAGATCAATTATCCAACAACACTACATGTGATAAAATAATAGGTTAAGTTTTTATTGAAATCATACAATTAATACAATAGAAATACATGTTGAGTCTCAAATCTATCCCGAAGCACGTGGTGGCCCCTCCTCGAGAGGTTGAGAATTAAGGGGACAAGAAAGAAATAAAAAAACTTCAAACCTACACCTCTCTCACAAATTAAACAAAAAATATAGTCGAATGTAGGTTAACTTAAAAACAATGAATGCCTATCATCACCTATAAGACCGTATGCACAATAGACATCAAAGAGACGAAGTATTCCCCCTAAGAGTGTTGCAAGCACTTGAAACCACTAACCACCGACAATTTATAATTTATGACTTTGAATGGTGCTCACCTTGACCAACAGAAAGTAAGAAAAACTTAAGAAAAATGAAACATATGCATATATGAAAAAAATGATTGTGATTGTGGGTGAAAGGAGTTTGCAAAAGACCGCATTGACCTCATTAGGATTCAAACTTCTTATCTGTTTTCGAGATTTGTGTATATATGAGTCATTCGGGCAATGACAAATACAATATGTATATCTTGGTTAGTTCACACATCTATTTTTGAACGAGTCTACTTTCACTCTCGCAATATGATGTAGATAATCACAGAAGAACAACACAAGGTTTCTGCCTTTCAAGATTTCAACATTTGAACTGAAAAGGTGCACGTGAGGCAGTAAATGACACACAAATTATTTAATCAGGGGCTAAGAAGTGAGAGGTTTCACCCTTCCATCTTCTCCAATGCTACAGTGTCGTCGTTCTTTTAATTCGTTCGTAAGAATAATGATACACGACACTTGGGAACCATACTTTTGAAAATATCATATACTTCATCTTCTTGCACAATCTGCTATCATATCCCTCACATAAAAAAAAAACGAAATATTTTCATGTTGTGAAAGGTTTTGAGGCTTCAATTCACGTTAAGTTTAGTACCTTTAAACATAATATCTATACTTTTTTTCAATTGATTAATATTACAGATAGTCGGGCATAAAGATTAAGACCCTCATTTATGCATTCAAGGATATCATTGAAGTAGTAGATATAACAAACAAGTTATTCACTATAATACTTTCTATTGCAACTCAACTTTTTAGATTTTTATGCATATTGTGTTATCATTTACTCATATAGAGGTTAATAAAATATCAAGTTATAGGATGAATGACAACAAAATTAATAGATAACCCTATATTAGGGACATTGTTAATATAAAAAACTTCGATTAATGTCAATTTGTTTATAATATTAATGTTTCATTCATATAAATTGTTTGAACGGATTAATATAAGTTATGAAATTTTAACTTATTCCTCTCTATTTCTTACAGTTTTAATTACAATACTTCAGTCCATCATTTTTTTTTCTTCAGATAACAAATGTTATTTATTTTTTAATCTCTCTCATAAGTTCAAAACACATTATCGTTAATATAATATCATTCACTAGGGTTATCTGTCCGAACATACGGAGACCCCTAAGCTGAACCCCGAATGCTCAGGCGTCCGGGTCCCCGTACAGGGCCCGAACCCAAAGGGGTTCGGACCCCGCAAAAAAATATTTTGACACCTAAATATTATTTTGGTTTTCTGAATTTGTTTTTGTGAGTTATATGTAATGTAAGGTATCTACCTCTTAATTTTGAAGACATTCTGTTTACCCAAAAAATAATGAAAAATCAGCAAAGATGGTGATGTCAAAACTTGCTTTCCCACTCACTAATTTGTTTTTTCTTTCTTTTCACTTACCCCCCCCCCTTTATTTCGGGGCATGAAAAAAAAAATTATTTTTTAAAACCTTATTTGTAGTACAATAGTACAATTTTTGGAATAAGTCTTTGCACATACAGTATGCAAAGAGCGTCACAGACAAGTATTGTCAACGACAAGTAGTGACAAAACACAAGCGGAAGACAGACAGACAAACAGACGGACAGACAAACACTTTATCTGTCCGTCTGTTCGTCTCTCCGTCTGCCTGTCTGCCTGTCTGTATGTCTGGGCCCCGACAGCGGTTTAGGCTTGGACCAAGCACCCAGGATTCAGCGCCAGTGAGGGGCTATGTATGGGTCCAGGTTCGTGTTAAAAAAAAAAAAAAAACCAGCAAGGAGAAGGCTCCGACCGTACTCTGGACCTATGCGCAGCTCGAGGCCTGGGTCTTGAGAACAGCCCAGGTCGTGGCGTAGACCCAGCTTAACCTGAGAACAGGCCCAGGTGCAGGCTCAAGTCCAGGGTTTTTCCTGGTTACTGACACCAAGTAGCTTAGGCGCAGGTCTAGGCTCAGGTCCGGGTTTTCTCCTGGGCCCTGACACCAGGTAGACCAGGTCTAGGCCTACTCTACCTCCAGGTCCGGAGTTGAAAAAAAAAAGAGCTCTGGTCTAGGCCTACTCTGGGTCCAGGCTCAGGTCCACGCCTAGTCTGGGTCCAGGCTTGGGCGTGTATGAACAGGCCCAGACCTGGCGTAGACCCAGCTAAACCTGAGCCCAACGAGATACATGCCCGAAACTGAAAGACATAAGTGCAGGTCTGGGCCCATACCCCACTCAAAGGGGCACAGGCCCAGACCCAGGTCAACGGGTACAGACCCGCAGACCAGCGGGAGGTCAACCCCTGGAACTGGATACCAGGCAGGACTTGCACCTGGGCGTGGACCAGCCCGGTCAGCTGGTCAGCCCTGTGAGTGGACACAAGATTCAGGGCCAGTCTGGGCCTATCCACACGTCTAGGGCTGGGCTTTCAGAACAGGCAGACGGACAGACGCTCAGACAGACATACACCTTTCTACCTGCCTGTGTGTGCATGCCAGGCAACCTCACTCCCTACCTGCCTGTCTGTCTGCTTGACTGCTTGTCTGCCTGCCTCCTGCCTACTGCATGTCCGCCTCCCTGTCTAGCAGGCTGTATTTGCCTGCCTGCCTGCATCTGTACTTGCTGCATGACTGCCTGCCTGTCTGTTGCATGGTTGCGTGCCTGTTTGTTGCATGCTTGCTTGCCTGTCTGCTGCATGCCTGCCTTTCTGCGCGCTGCATGTCTGCCTGCTTGTCTGCCATGCCCGCCTCCCTGTCTGCCTCTTTGCCTGTCTGCCTACCTGTCTGTCTGTCTGTCTGTCTGCCTGCCTCCCAAGGTCCAGGTCAACACCACACAGGCCCAGTCAACATCGACACAGGCCTGGCCGATGGCTTAAGTAAACCTCACCACATGCGAGGGCCCAGACCCAAGTCAACGGTGGTGCAGGGCGAGGCTAGGGCCACGTCAACGTCTGTCACTGGACCAGGCTTATAAATAGATGCCAAATGCCTGACACCAAATCATTAATGATGTGCCGAGCTCACATCTGTCGCTAGTTCCTCTACTCCCTACCCAATTCTTTGACCTTCTTCATCTTCAACAATTCTCTCTCTCTCTCTCTCTCTCTCTCTCTCTCTCTCTCTCTCTCTCTCTCTCTCTCTCTCTCTCTCTCTCT
>BFEA01000108.1:800245-813787 GCA_003427395.1 Chara braunii | reverse complement strand
TCTCTCTCTCTCTCTCTCTCTCTCTCTCTCTCTCTCTCTCTCTCTCTCTCTCTCTCTCTCTCTCTCTCTCTCTCTCTCTCTCTCTCCATCTACAAGCCATCACAAACCATCCAAAAAGCGAAAGAAGTATAACCGGGCAATGTAATAGAAAATGCAAGGTTCCCCACGTTTGTATGGTTGAGCGTAAAGTGTCCACACACCCCTCTGCTGCGGAAGCAGCACACTTACATATATATATATATATATATTATATATATATCATCATGTATATAAACATATGTATATCATCAAATGATGAGTCAGTGAGACTCTGACGAAACAGTTTGTCACAGCCCCTTGTTTGTTGTTCTCTTCTCCCTCTCTGCCTACGGTTTACCGGGCAGCTCTGTTTGACGATATATATTATAATAATTATATATATATATAATATATATATAATGTTTTCAATGTAAAAGATATATATATATCGTCAAATGATGAGTCGGTGAAACTCCAACGAAACAGTTTGTCACAGTCCCTTGTTTATTGTTCTCTTCTCCCTCTCTGCCTACGGTTTACCGGGCAGCTCTGTTTGACGATATATATTATAATAATTATATATATATATAATATATATATAATGTTTTCAATGTAAAAGATATATATATATCGTCAAATGATGAGTCGGTGAAACTCCAACGAAACAGTTTGTCACAGTCCCTTGTTTATTGTTCTCTTCTCCCTCTCTGCCTACGGTTTACCGGGCAGCTCTGTTTGACGATATATATTATAATAATTATATATATATATAATATATATATAATGTTTTCAATGTAAAAGATATATATATATCGTCAAATGATGAGTCGGTGAAACTCCAACGAAACAGTTTGTCACAGTCCCTTGTTTATTGTTCTCTTCTCCCTCTCTGCCTACGGTTTACCGGGCAGCTCTGTTTGACGATATATATTATAATAATTATATATATATATAATATATATATAATGTTTTCAATGTAAAAGATATATATATATCGTCAAATGATGAGTCGGTGAAACTCCAACGAAACAGTTTGTCACAGTCCCTTGTTTATTGTTCTCTTCTCCCTCTCTGCCTACGGTTTACCGGGCAGCTCTGTTTGACGATATATATTATAATAATTATATATATATATAATATATATATAATGTTTTCAATGTAAAAGATATATATATATCGTCAAATGATGAGTCGGTGAAACTCCAACGAAACAGTTTGTCACAGTCCCTTGTTTATTGTTCTCTTCTCCCTCTCTGCCTACGGTTTACCGGGCAGCTCTGTTTGACGATATATATTATAATAATTATATATATATATAATATATATATAATGTTTTCAATGTAAAAGATATATATATATCGTCAAATGATGAGTCGGTGAAACTCCAACGAAACAGTTTGTCACAGTCCCTTGTTTATTGTTCTCTTCTCCCTCTCTGCCTACGGTTTACCGGGCAGCTCTGTTTGACGATATATATTATAATAATTATATATATATATAATATATATATAATGTTTTCAATGTAAAAGATATATATATATCGTCAAATGATGAGTCGGTGAAACTCCAACGAAACAGTTTGTCACAGTCCCTTGTTTATTGTTCTCTTCTCCCTCTCTGCCTACGGTTTACCGGGCAGCTCTGTTTGACGATATATATTATAATAATTATATATATATATAATATATATATAATGTTTTCAATGTAAAAGATATATATATATCGTCAAATGATGAGTCGGTGAAACTCCAACGAAACAGTTTGTCACAGTCCCTTGTTTATTGTTCTCTTCTCCCTCTCTGCCTACGGTTTACCGGGCAGCTCTGTTTGACGATATATATTATAATAATTATATATATATATAATATATATATAATGTTTTCAATGTAAAAGATATATATATATCGTCAAATGATGAGTCGGTGAAACTCCAACGAAACAGTTTGTCACAGTCCCTTGTTTATTGTTCTCTTCTCCCTCTCTGCCTACGGTTTACCGGGCAGCTCTGTTTGACGATATATATTATAATAATTATATATATATATAATATATATATAATGTTTTCAATGTAAAAGATATATATATATCGTCAAATGATGAGTCGGTGAAACTCCAACGAAACAGTTTGTCACAGTCCCTTGTTTATTGTTCTCTTCTCCCTCTCTGCCTACGGTTTACCGGGCAGCTCTGTTTGACGATATATATTATAATAATTATATATATATATAATATATATATAATGTTTTCAATGTAAAAGATATATATATATCGTCAAATGATGAGTCGGTGAAACTCCAACGAAACAGTTTGTCACAGTCCCTTGTTTATTGTTCTCTTCTCCCTCTCTGCCTACGGTTTACCGGGCAGCTCTGTTTGACGATATATATTATAATAATTATATATATATATAATATATATATAATGTTTTCAATGTAAAAGATATATATATATCGTCAAATGATGAGTCGGTGAAACTCCAACGAAACAGTTTGTCACAGTCCCTTGTTTATTGTTCTCTTCTCCCTCTCTGCCTACGGTTTACCGGGCAGCTCTGTTTGACGATATATATTATAATAATTATATATATATATAATATATATATAATGTTTTCAATGTAAAAGATATATATATATCGTCAAATGATGAGTCGGTGAAACTCCAACGAAACAGTTTGTCACAGTCCCTTGTTTATTGTTCTCTTCTCCCTCTCTGCCTACGGTTTACCGGGCAGCTCTGTTTGACGATATATATTATAATAATTATATATATATATAATATATATATAATGTTTTCAATGTAAAAGATATATATATATCGTCAAATGATGAGTCGGTGAAACTCCAACGAAACAGTTTGTCACAGTCCCTTGTTTATTGTTCTCTTCTCCCTCTCTGCCTACGGTTTACCGGGCAGCTCTGTTTGACGATATATATTATAATAATTATATATATATATAATATATATATAATGTTTTCAATGTAAAAGATATATATATATCGTCAAATGATGAGTCGGTGAAACTCCAACGAAACAGTTTGTCACAGTCCCTTGTTTATTGTTCTCTTCTCCCTCTCTGCCTACGGTTTACCGGGCAGCTCTGTTTGACGATATATATTATAATAATTATATATATATATAATATATATATAATGTTTTCAATGTAAAAGATATATATATATCGTCAAATGATGAGTCGGTGAAACTCCAACGAAACAGTTTGTCACAGTCCCTTGTTTATTGTTCTCTTCTCCCTCTCTGCCTACGGTTTACCGGGCAGCTCTGTTTGACGATATATATTATAATAATTATATATATATATAATATATATATAATGTTTTCAATGTAAAAGATATATATATATCGTCAAATGATGAGTCGGTGAAACTCCAACGAAACAGTTTGTCACAGTCCCTTGTTTATTGTTCTCTTCTCCCTCTCTGCCTACGGTTTACCGGGCAGCTCTGTTTGACGATATATATTATAATAATTATATATATATATAATATATATATAATGTTTTCAATGTAAAAGATATATATATATCGTCAAATGATGAGTCGGTGAAACTCCAACGAAACAGTTTGTCACAGTCCCTTGTTTATTGTTCTCTTCTCCCTCTCTGCCTACGGTTTACCGGGCAGCTCTGTTTGACGATATATATTATAATAATTATATATATATATAATATATATATAATGTTTTCAATGTAAAAGATATATATATATCGTCAAATGATGAGTCGGTGAAACTCCAACGAAACAGTTTGTCACAGTCCCTTGTTTATTGTTCTCTTCTCCCTCTCTGCCTACGGTTTACCGGGCAGCTCTGTTTGACGATATATATTATAATAATTATATATATATATAATATATATATAATGTTTTCAATGTAAAAGATATATATATATCGTCAAATGATGAGTCGGTGAAACTCCAACGAAACAGTTTGTCACAGTCCCTTGTTTATTGTTCTCTTCTCCCTCTCTGCCTACGGTTTACCGGGCAGCTCTGTTTGACGATATATATTATAATAATTATATATATATATAATATATATATAATGTTTTCAATGTAAAAGATATATATATATCGTCAAATGATGAGTCGGTGAAACTCCAACGAAACAGTTTGTCACAGTCCCTTGTTTATTGTTCTCTTCTCCCTCTCTGCCTACGGTTTACCGGGCAGCTCTGTTTGACGATATATATTATAATAATTATATATATATATAATATATATATAATGTTTTCAATGTAAAAGATATATATATATCGTCAAATGATGAGTCGGTGAAACTCCAACGAAACAGTTTGTCACAGTCCCTTGTTTATTGTTCTCTTCTCCCTCTCTGCCTACGGTTTACCGGGCAGCTCTGTTTGACGATATATATTATAATAATTATATATATATATAATATATATATAATGTTTTCAATGTAAAAGATATATATATATCGTCAAATGATGAGTCGGTGAAACTCCAACGAAACAGTTTGTCACAGTCCCTTGTTTATTGTTCTCTTCTCCCTCTCTGCCTACGGTTTACCGGGCAGCTCTGTTTGACGATATATATTATAATAATTATATATATATATAATATATATATAATGTTTTCAATGTAAAAGATATATATATATCGTCAAATGATGAGTCGGTGAAACTCCAACGAAACAGTTTGTCACAGTCCCTTGTTTATTGTTCTCTTCTCCCTCTCTGCCTACGGTTTACCGGGCAGCTCTGTTTGACGATATATATTATAATAATTATATATATATATAATATATATATAATGTTTTCAATGTAAAAGATATATATATATCGTCAAATGATGAGTCGGTGAAACTCCAACGAAACAGTTTGTCACAGTCCCTTGTTTATTGTTCTCTTCTCCCTCTCTGCCTACGGTTTACCGGGCAGCTCTGTTTGACGATATATATTATAATAATTATATATATATATAATATATATATAATGTTTTCAATGTAAAAGATATATATATATCGTCAAATGATGAGTCGGTGAAACTCCAACGAAACAGTTTGTCACAGTCCCTTGTTTATTGTTCTCTTCTCCCTCTCTGCCTACGGTTTACCGGGCAGCTCTGTTTGACGATATATATTATAATAATTATATATATATATAATATATATATAATGTTTTCAATGTAAAAGATATATATATATCGTCAAATGATGAGTCGGTGAAACTCCAACGAAACAGTTTGTCACAGTCCCTTGTTTATTGTTCTCTTCTCCCTCTCTGCCTACGGTTTACCGGGCAGCTCTGTTTGACGATATATATTATAATAATTATATATATATATAATATATATATAATGTTTTCAATGTAAAAGATATATATATATCGTCAAATGATGAGTCGGTGAAACTCCAACGAAACAGTTTGTCACAGTCCCTTGTTTATTGTTCTCTTCTCCCTCTCTGCCTACGGTTTACCGGGCAGCTCTGTTTGACGATATATATTATAATAATTATATATATATATAATATATATATAATGTTTTCAATGTAAAAGATATATATATATCGTCAAATGATGAGTCGGTGAAACTCCAACGAAACAGTTTGTCACAGTCCCTTGTTTATTGTTCTCTTCTCCCTCTCTGCCTACGGTTTACCGGGCAGCTCTGTTTGACGATATATATTATAATAATTATATATATATATAATATATATATAATGTTTTCAATGTAAAAGATATATATATATCGTCAAATGATGAGTCGGTGAAACTCCAACGAAACAGTTTGTCACAGTCCCTTGTTTATTGTTCTCTTCTCCCTCTCTGCCTACGGTTTACCGGGCAGCTCTGTTTGACGATATATATTATAATAATTATATATATATATAATATATATATAATGTTTTCAATGTAAAAGATATATATATATCGTCAAATGATGAGTCGGTGAAACTCCAACGAAACAGTTTGTCACAGTCCCTTGTTTATTGTTCTCTTCTCCCTCTCTGCCTACGGTTTACCGGGCAGCTCTGTTTGACGATATATATTATAATAATTATATATATATATAATATATATATAATGTTTTCAATGTAAAAGATATATATATATCGTCAAATGATGAGTCGGTGAAACTCCAACGAAACAGTTTGTCACAGTCCCTTGTTTATTGTTCTCTTCTCCCTCTCTGCCTACGGTTTACCGGGCAGCTCTGTTTGACGATATATATTATAATAATTATATATATATATAATATATATATAATGTTTTCAATGTAAAAGATATATATATATCGTCAAATGATGAGTCGGTGAAACTCCAACGAAACAGTTTGTCACAGTCCCTTGTTTATTGTTCTCTTCTCCCTCTCTGCCTACGGTTTACCGGGCAGCTCTGTTTGACGATATATATTATAATAATTATATATATATATAATATATATATAATGTTTTCAATGTAAAAGATATATATATATCGTCAAATGATGAGTCGGTGAAACTCCAACGAAACAGTTTGTCACAGTCCCTTGTTTATTGTTCTCTTCTCCCTCTCTGCCTACGGTTTACCGGGCAGCTCTGTTTGACGATATATATTATAATAATTATATATATATATAATATATATATAATGTTTTCAATGTAAAAGATATATATATATCGTCAAATGATGAGTCGGTGAAACTCCAACGAAACAGTTTGTCACAGTCCCTTGTTTATTGTTCTCTTCTCCCTCTCTGCCTACGGTTTACCGGGCAGCTCTGTTTGACGATATATATTATAATAATTATATATATATATAATATATATATAATGTTTTCAATGTAAAAGATATATATATATCGTCAAATGATGAGTCGGTGAAACTCCAACGAAACAGTTTGTCACAGTCCCTTGTTTATTGTTCTCTTCTCCCTCTCTGCCTACGGTTTACCGGGCAGCTCTGTTTGACGATATATATTATAATAATTATATATATATATAATATATATATAATGTTTTCAATGTAAAAGATATATATATATCGTCAAATGATGAGTCGGTGAAACTCCAACGAAACAGTTTGTCACAGTCCCTTGTTTATTGTTCTCTTCTCCCTCTCTGCCTACGGTTTACCGGGCAGCTCTGTTTGACGATATATATTATAATAATTATATATATATATAATATATATATAATGTTTTCAATGTAAAAGATATATATATATCGTCAAATGATGAGTCGGTGAAACTCCAACGAAACAGTTTGTCACAGTCCCTTGTTTATTGTTCTCTTCTCCCTCTCTGCCTACGGTTTACCGGGCAGCTCTGTTTGACGATATATATTATAATAATTATATATATATATAATATATATATAATGTTTTCAATGTAAAAGATATATATATATCGTCAAATGATGAGTCGGTGAAACTCCAACGAAACAGTTTGTCACAGTCCCTTGTTTATTGTTCTCTTCTCCCTCTCTGCCTACGGTTTACCGGGCAGCTCTGTTTGACGATATATATTATAATAATTATATATATATATAATATATATATAATGTTTTCAATGTAAAAGATATATATATATCGTCAAATGATGAGTCGGTGAAACTCCAACGAAACAGTTTGTCACAGTCCCTTGTTTATTGTTCTCTTCTCCCTCTCTGCCTACGGTTTACCGGGCAGCTCTGTTTGACGATATATATTATAATAATTATATATATATATAATATATATATAATGTTTTCAATGTAAAAGATATATATATATCGTCAAATGATGAGTCGGTGAAACTCCAACGAAACAGTTTGTCACAGTCCCTTGTTTATTGTTCTCTTCTCCCTCTCTGCCTACGGTTTACCGGGCAGCTCTGTTTGACGATATATATTATAATAATTATATATATATATAATATATATATAATGTTTTCAATGTAAAAGATATATATATATCGTCAAATGATGAGTCGGTGAAACTCCAACGAAACAGTTTGTCACAGTCCCTTGTTTATTGTTCTCTTCTCCCTCTCTGCCTACGGTTTACCGGGCAGCTCTGTTTGACGATATATATTATAATAATTATATATATATATAATATATATATAATGTTTTCAATGTAAAAGATATATATATATCGTCAAATGATGAGTCGGTGAAACTCCAACGAAACAGTTTGTCACAGTCCCTTGTTTATTGTTCTCTTCTCCCTCTCTGCCTACGGTTTACCGGGCAGCTCTGTTTGACGATATATATTATAATAATTATATATATATATAATATATATATAATGTTTTCAATGTAAAAGATATATATATATCGTCAAATGATGAGTCGGTGAAACTCCAACGAAACAGTTTGTCACAGTCCCTTGTTTATTGTTCTCTTCTCCCTCTCTGCCTACGGTTTACCGGGCAGCTCTGTTTGACGATATATATTATAATAATTATATATATATATAATATATATATAATGTTTTCAATGTAAAAGATATATATATATCGTCAAATGATGAGTCGGTGAAACTCCAACGAAACAGTTTGTCACAGTCCCTTGTTTATTGTTCTCTTCTCCCTCTCTGCCTACGGTTTACCGGGCAGCTCTGTTTGACGATATATATTATAATAATTATATATATATATAATATATATATAATGTTTTCAATGTAAAAGATATATATATATCGTCAAATGATGAGTCGGTGAAACTCCAACGAAACAGTTTGTCACAGTCCCTTGTTTATTGTTCTCTTCTCCCTCTCTGCCTACGGTTTACCGGGCAGCTCTGTTTGACGATATATATTATAATAATTATATATATATATAATATATATATAATGTTTTCAATGTAAAAGATATATATATATCGTCAAATGATGAGTCGGTGAAACTCCAACGAAACAGTTTGTCACAGTCCCTTGTTTATTGTTCTCTTCTCCCTCTCTGCCTACGGTTTACCGGGCAGCTCTGTTTGACGATATATATTATAATAATTATATATATATATAATATATATATAATGTTTTCAATGTAAAAGATATATATATATCGTCAAATGATGAGTCGGTGAAACTCCAACGAAACAGTTTGTCACAGTCCCTTGTTTATTGTTCTCTTCTCCCTCTCTGCCTACGGTTTACCGGGCAGCTCTGTTTGACGATATATATTATAATAATTATATATATATATAATATATATATAATGTTTTCAATGTAAAAGATATATATATATCGTCAAATGATGAGTCGGTGAAACTCCAACGAAACAGTTTGTCACAGTCCCTTGTTTATTGTTCTCTTCTCCCTCTCTGCCTACGGTTTACCGGGCAGCTCTGTTTGACGATATATATTATAATAATTATATATATATATAATATATATATAATGTTTTCAATGTAAAAGATATATATATATCGTCAAATGATGAGTCGGTGAAACTCCAACGAAACAGTTTGTCACAGTCCCTTGTTTATTGTTCTCTTCTCCCTCTCTGCCTACGGTTTACCGGGCAGCTCTGTTTGACGATATATATTATAATAATTATATATATATATAATATATATATAATGTTTTCAATGTAAAAGATATATATATATCGTCAAATGATGAGTCGGTGAAACTCCAACGAAACAGTTTGTCACAGTCCCTTGTTTATTGTTCTCTTCTCCCTCTCTGCCTACGGTTTACCGGGCAGCTCTGTTTGACGATATATATTATAATAATTATATATATATATAATATATATATAATGTTTTCAATGTAAAAGATATATATATATCGTCAAATGATGAGTCGGTGAAACTCCAACGAAACAGTTTGTCACAGTCCCTTGTTTATTGTTCTCTTCTCCCTCTCTGCCTACGGTTTACCGGGCAGCTCTGTTTGACGATATATATTATAATAATTATATATATATATAATATATATATAATGTTTTCAATGTAAAAGATATATATATATCGTCAAATGATGAGTCGGTGAAACTCCAACGAAACAGTTTGTCACAGTCCCTTGTTTATTGTTCTCTTCTCCCTCTCTGCCTACGGTTTACCGGGCAGCTCTGTTTGACGATATATATTATAATAATTATATATATATATAATATATATATAATGTTTTCAATGTAAAAGATATATATATATCGTCAAATGATGAGTCGGTGAAACTCCAACGAAACAGTTTGTCACAGTCCCTTGTTTATTGTTCTCTTCTCCCTCTCTGCCTACGGTTTACCGGGCAGCTCTGTTTGACGATATATATTATAATAATTATATATATATATAATATATATATAATGTTTTCAATGTAAAAGATATATATATATCGTCAAATGATGAGTCGGTGAAACTCCAACGAAACAGTTTGTCACAGTCCCTTGTTTATTGTTCTCTTCTCCCTCTCTGCCTACGGTTTACCGGGCAGCTCTGTTTGACGATATATATTATAATAATTATATATATATATAATATATATATAATGTTTTCAATGTAAAAGATATATATATATCGTCAAATGATGAGTCGGTGAAACTCCAACGAAACAGTTTGTCACAGTCCCTTGTTTATTGTTCTCTTCTCCCTCTCTGCCTACGGTTTACCGGGCAGCTCTGTTTGACGATATATATTATAATAATTATATATATATATAATATATATATAATGTTTTCAATGTAAAAGATATATATATATCGTCAAATGATGAGTCGGTGAAACTCCAACGAAACAGTTTGTCACAGTCCCTTGTTTATTGTTCTCTTCTCCCTCTCTGCCTACGGTTTACCGGGCAGCTCTGTTTGACGATATATATTATAATAATTATATATATATATAATATATATATAATGTTTTCAATGTAAAAGATATATATATATCGTCAAATGATGAGTCGGTGAAACTCCAACGAAACAGTTTGTCACAGTCCCTTGTTTATTGTTCTCTTCTCCCTCTCTGCCTACGGTTTACCGGGCAGCTCTGTTTGACGATATATATTATAATAATTATATATATATATAATATATATATAATGTTTTCAATGTAAAAGATATATATATATCGTCAAATGATGAGTCGGTGAAACTCCAACGAAACAGTTTGTCACAGTCCCTTGTTTATTGTTCTCTTCTCCCTCTCTGCCTACGGTTTACCGGGCAGCTCTGTTTGACGATATATATTATAATAATTATATATATATATAATATATATATAATGTTTTCAATGTAAAAGATATATATATATCGTCAAATGATGAGTCGGTGAAACTCCAACGAAACAGTTTGTCACAGTCCCTTGTTTATTGTTCTCTTCTCCCTCTCTGCCTACGGTTTACCGGGCAGCTCTGTTTGACGATATATATTATAATAATTATATATATATATAATATATATATAATGTTTTCAATGTAAAAGATATATATATATCGTCAAATGATGAGTCGGTGAAACTCCAACGAAACAGTTTGTCACAGTCCCTTGTTTATTGTTCTCTTCTCCCTCTCTGCCTACGGTTTACCGGGCAGCTCTGTTTGACGATATATATTATAATAATTATATATATATATAATATATATATAATGTTTTCAATGTAAAAGATATATATATATCGTCAAATGATGAGTCGGTGAAACTCCAACGAAACAGTTTGTCACAGTCCCTTGTTTATTGTTCTCTTCTCCCTCTCTGCCTACGGTTTACCGGGCAGCTCTGTTTGACGATATATATTATAATAATTATATATATATATAATATATATATAATGTTTTCAATGTAAAAGATATATATATATCGTCAAATGATGAGTCGGTGAAACTCCAACGAAACAGTTTGTCACAGTCCCTTGTTTATTGTTCTCTTCTCCCTCTCTGCCTACGGTTTACCGGGCAGCTCTGTTTGACGATATATATTATAATAATTATATATATATATAATATATATATAATGTTTTCAATGTAAAAGATATATATATATCGTCAAATGATGAGTCGGTGAAACTCCAACGAAACAGTTTGTCACAGTCCCTTGTTTATTGTTCTCTTCTCCCTCTCTGCCTACGGTTTACCGGGCAGCTCTGTTTGACGATATATATTATAATAATTATATATATATATAATATATATATAATGTTTTCAATGTAAAAGATATATATATATCGTCAAATGATGAGTCGGTGAAACTCCAACGAAACAGTTTGTCACAGTCCCTTGTTTATTGTTCTCTTCTCCCTCTCTGCCTACGGTTTACCGGGCAGCTCTGTTTGACGATATATATTATAATAATTATATATATATATAATATATATATAATGTTTTCAATGTAAAAGATATATATATATCGTCAAATGATGAGTCGGTGAAACTCCAACGAAACAGTTTGTCACAGTCCCTTGTTTATTGTTCTCTTCTCCCTCTCTGCCTACGGTTTACCGGGCAGCTCTGTTTGACGATATATATTATAATAATTATATATATATATAATATATATATAATGTTTTCAATGTAAAAGATATATATATATCGTCAAATGATGAGTCGGTGAAACTCCAACGAAACAGTTTGTCACAGTCCCTTGTTTATTGTTCTCTTCTCCCTCTCTGCCTACGGTTTACCGGGCAGCTCTGTTTGACGATATATATTATAATAATTATATATATATATAATATATATATAATGTTTTCAATGTAAAAGATATATATATATCGTCAAATGATGAGTCGGTGAAACTCCAACGAAACAGTTTGTCACAGTCCCTTGTTTATTGTTCTCTTCTCCCTCTCTGCCTACGGTTTACCGGGCAGCTCTGTTTACATCTATAGATGTGTATATGTATATATAATGTTTTCAGTCTAAGGGAAAAAGGTAGAGGTAACACCGTACAACTCCAGCCTGCTCCGCAAAATCACATACCAGGCACAGACCCAAATATTCGGGCATACATCGATGAATGTCAAAATGCAACATACTTAACAGTTACATCACATGGACCACAAAAAATAAGTGCACCGCACCACAGAAGGCACTACCAAGAACAGAGCACCGACCAGAACCTCCAATAGTCCGAAAGAATTGGAAGAGCCCTCTGAGTCGGCCCACAAAGCCACAAAATAACTCCACAAAATCTCCACACGACACCAGGAGCACTGCTGCTTGAAACAGCATAGAAGTCCCCCATCTTCCATGTGCTCCAAAAGAGCAGCCCATGGGAGTGACACCCACAGTAAAGACTCCCTGAGGATCCTCACGAAGATACCGTGGCCACGACTCCAAACAAATATTCCCACCCAAAAAAGCTGGTAGCCACCCACACACATACCGTCATCAAAAGACAGCCCATGCTCTACACAGCAGGGCAAAGAATTAGGCCATGTTACCCCATGTATGAATAAAGAACAACCAACAAATCATCCACCGCAAAGAAGAATAGCTTGCTAGTACGAGCACAACCCTAGCCGCTCAACTTTGCCAGGACAGAGAGCTAGCAGGACCGGAAGGTGTGTTGTCAAGACTCAAGAAACCCCAATCTCTCTCTCTCTCTCTCTCTCTCTCTCTCTCTCTCTCTCTCTCTCTCTCTCTCTCTCTCT
>BFEA01000108.1:719130-734814 GCA_003427395.1 Chara braunii | reverse complement strand
GAGAGAGAGAGAGAGAGAGAGAGAGAGAGAGAGAGAGAGAGAGAGAGAGAGAGAGAGAGAGAGAGAGAAAGAGGGCATCGCCACACCACACCCAACATGTGCAAATGAGAATAATCTTCCCGCTAGAACATGACCAGATGCGCCTGCCACGTGTTCTCACATTTCGACAGTGGTATGGCGATGCCCACGGACCGCCCACACTGCGGACCGAGCGCCAAACACTAGTGTGCCTGCATTTGACCGTGTTCTCGTGGAAAGTTCGTTCCGACCCAAAAGAATTGCAACACAAATGTGTCTTTTTTGTCTTTTGTTTTTTATTTTGTCTTTTTTTTTTTTTTTTGACAGACGCAAAAAAAAGCAAATTAACGAGGAAAAAAAAAGATTTTTTTTTTTTTTTCGGAAACAAAACGAAAACAAAAGGCAAAAAAAGGAAACAAAACGACACGCCAGAATGAAAAGTAAAATAAAAAAAAACAACAATACGAAACAAAACAACTTTTTTTTTTTTTTTTTTTTGAATACGGAAAAAAAAGGGGGGGCCGTACACAAACCAGCACGGAAATGCTATCGACGGCGGGCGCGTCGAGATATTCGGCCGCATCCACGCCCGCCGTGTAATTGCCCCATGGGCGCAGTCTCTCGTTTAGTGGCGCGCTGTGAACAATTCGGTATGTGCGCCACTCTGCACGCCCACCCGCCCTCGATCGCCTTCGTCCGCCGGCTCGCACCGAAACTTCGACCCGAATCTGGCGCGTAGTGGACCATCGACTTCCCCCCCGCGGCCAATGCTGATATCTATAAAAACTCTCACGGAGTCTCACCCATATGTTACCATTTCTCTGAAATTTTCCGTTGGAAAAGAAATATGCGGCGGTTAACACAGACAACGTTTTGGGGCCGGGGAAGGCCTGGTATTGCTATGGGGGAGGAAGCTAGTGGGCCCAAGGGAAACGGGCAATTGGACTGCAAGTTATCCTGTTGGTTTATGTCATGCATGTGTTTCCACATGCACGGAACCCGAAAGCAACTACGTGATAAAAAAAAAAAGGAATGTTGCAGGGCGTTTTCACGCTAGCAACTTTTTTTTTGTTTTTGAGAAACATAGCACTGTTCATTCCAATGAGATCACCGGGGCCCAGGAACACACCCCTACATGTCAACCCGGTACACACCTGTTGAGGCCAGTACTCAGCTTAGGCTCTTGAAAACCGGGTCCAGTGTCCCTTAAAGGAATCTCCAAAAATGAAAAACTGCAAAGCAAATCTAAGATAGTATAATATCGTTCGTACACAGGAAAACACTGACATGTTTCTAGAATCGAAACACTATTGGCAAAAAAATACGGGCTATAAACTGCAAATCTCGAAAATGCACCAAAGCAATTCACAAATATTTTACAATTTAACCCTAAGATTATTTCCAAAGGTAGACTAAGTTCTTAGATACAATTTAATTCTAAAGTTCAGTCCAAATACGTACTAATTTTAATCTTAACAAAAATTGGAACTCGGCGTATTAGTAATGCCTATAGAAAATAAACGATTGAGAACAGCCAAGAAAACAGCCACATATAGAGAGTCCAAAGGAATTTCAAAGGGAGGGAGAAGTGGATAACCACACCTACAAAATACATGAGTGAAGAAGATACTAGCGAGATTTTCCAGGTGGCACAAAGTTGAGCATAGAACACTCCCCGCACCACTCAAGGCTTGGGTGACCCTGTGTCACTATTCCTATTCTTGAAGATCAGCCACTCTTTAAAAAGTAAACGACACTGTAACTCATAATGCGATTATGGCTGGGAAATTATTCTACCCTTCATGCCCGGGAAACGTTCCCACCGACACTAGTGAGTCTCCCACTTCCGCTAATGGCGCCGCCACCCATAGGGCTTCGGGGATTTACAGACCCAGCAGAGATCTCATCCCTTCATCATATTAGTTTCCCAAATACTACCGTAGGTATGTAAGTGGTAAACGCAACAGTTCCTAGGATGACAATAGGTCGAGCGTAGAACACACCCTGCACCACTCAAGGCTTGGGTGACCCTGCATCACTGTTTCCTGCGCTTGAAGAACAATTACTTTCGGAAAATGAACTTCAGTATATCCCGGTAGGCAGAGTGTCAAAACCTTCCTAATATCAACTAAACGCTCTCCCTAGTTGCCTATCTGCATACTTGGCTCTTACTCAACCCAATTGTCGCCAACAAGTCTGTCGATGCGCCTAACCGGAAATAATTCTATTAACACTGAGAGAATCACCAACAACACAAGCGGTCCCAAGATTCTACTACGTAGACAACACTCGGAAGAAGAAGTGAAGTACCCCATCAAACTTCCAAAAATCTACAAGATGTGAGACTATAGAAACAATTACTACGCACAACCAAGAACCCTAACCCGCGCTGCTAGTAGAGCAAGGAGGTCCAGGTACCAGGAACCACAAAACCTAGCCAGCGCTTAAAAACATCGAGAACTTGTGAATAAACATATACTTCTAGAAAATTGTAACATCAAGCACAAATCCCAAGTCCAAGCCTCATCGCGAAACGACTGTCCACAACCATCAATCACGCGAGATATGCGGTGCGCAAATGTTTCCAACAAATATCTCAATCATTCATACGAACTCAATACCAACGGACCAGAACCTTCAAACTACATTGTGAACTGGGAAATGAGAAACTAAGCAGCACGTAGAGGACAAAAGCAACAACCAAACTAAGTAAAAACTAGGGCATGAAGTAAATGAACATCAGACTGCCTTTCGACGAAGATAGGTCCAACGAGACTTGCTGTAGCCCTAGGGCATGTCGGAGCACTGCCACCACATCCGCACGCTCTCCCACTGCGTCCAGATGCGCCGCTCCACCTTCCATGCTTTTCCTAGTAATCGAGGCAGTCAGGATGGCGTGTCATGAAGTACAACGCATGGCCTTTGGATGGTGAAAAAGTAGCCCCCCCTTTTCAGCAGAAGGTTTGAGGGGAGGACGACTCCTCTGGTATCGAGATCCTGTTAGGTATAAAGGTTGGTATGGAGGTAAGCTAAGGAGCTGCCAGAATGTCATGGCGTAAGAGTGCATGGCACTCCGTACCCACTCAAGGGCTAAGGCTACAACAAGGCACTGTCGCCATAGCTCTCACAGAGCTATGGTGCCTGGCAGGGTAGACGCCACGCGAAAGAGATCCACGTCCACATACCCCGACGTTGCGTCCCACACAGCCGCCACCAATGACCAGGCGCCGCCACCGCCTCTATCGTCACTTCGTTAGCGCATATTTTTGTGCCCCCCCCCTTCCACGCTAACAATTTCCACAATGTACAAAATCATGAATGAGGGACTATACATTGGCAGAAAGAAGTGGAAGGGAAAAAAAATAAAAATTAAACAATCATAATAATTACTCATTGAATGAATAGAGAGGGGGTTGGCCAATCCCCACAAAAAGGCTGATGCTGGGAGCATTACCCAGTTTCGCTTCTTACGGGACTCATCTTGGACCCGGTAGAAAGAAACCCACTACTTTCTTTCTTTTTGTTTTTGGCAAAAAGAGAACCTTATGGTTCTGGCTCCTTTCCATTCCGGGGAGCATCAGTCCGGTTCCTATTCCAAGGGCGAGTCATAAGAGAATACAATGTATACTGACGCGCGCTCCTCCAACTTAAGGTTTGGAGGCCCGAAGGACGACATTGATTACTTCTCAAAGGAAGGATGTACCACCCTTCACCCCTGTCTGAGTTAGCCTATTCTACCTTGCACCTGACCTTGAACACTAGCCTGTTTACCCCTTCACTTTGTTGCATATAATAATCTCCTTGGGCTCCAGTCGGCCTGTTCCTCTCAACCCTTTGACTGTCGGATTTTCTGTAGTGGCTGGAACTGTTGAAGTGGTCCCGTATCTTTAATCTTTTTTTTTTTTTTTAAATCAATCTAATCCCCTGCTATTTCATTACTTCTACTATAACCCCTAGAGACCCTACTTGTTGTCCCCTCTTCCTAAACCCTAAACCCTAGTAAGCCTTTTGCTGCAACTTTTGTTGAGCTTGTTGGTGAGCGTTGCTGAGGTTTTAGTGGGTGTGGGGGTTGGCAGGCGTAAGCTATTGGTATTTAGAAATTACTTAGGAGGGTGGTTTCGAATGGGAGGGGACGGTGGTTGGTTGGCTAGAGTGGAGGGGTTGGGGGGTGTATGGTGAGTGTGCGGTGTGTATTGGCCGATTTGCGTAGGATCGGAGATGTGTGGTTGTATGGGGTTTGTCCGTGCTGGAGAGGGGGAAGTTAATGGGTGAGAGGAGGAGTGGTTGAGGAGGGAAGGATTAGCCAGTTCTTGAGGACTAGCCGGTCATTATTGACTGTCCCTACGAGGCCTGAGCCTAGCTTTGAGACTGTGATTTTGGACTAGTTCTTTTTTTGTCGGGGGCTCTGACAATTTGACATCAGGTTTTCTTCCACTGTATATACAGTTTTGTTTCTATCATGTGCTTATTGTGACTAATGATCTCTAAGGGAAGATGGGGTGATCTTGAAAAGTATTGACAATTTGACACATCTTTCCTTCCATAAAACCCAGAGAGTTCCTTTCCCGATGAGGGAAAATAAGAACGATTCAAAACCTTTGAGCGAGGGGTTTTGGTATAGGTCGAGGAATAATGTGCCTGGGCTTATCAAAATTGCTTTGTCTGAGAGGGTGTTCCATGTGCGTTCTACTTCTTGTCATAAGCTTATGGCCCTTAGGTAGTCAATGAAACAATGATTAGGTGTTTCCAAAGTCTGTTGGTTTCAGGCCTTACACCTAGAGTCTTGATCTCATCTATTGTCCTTGTTGTGTCTTTGGGCTAGCTAGTAATTCACTGGGACTGCCGTGAAGGCTATAAGCCATCGTAAGTTGGCTAGCTTAACAGGTCTGGTCAGAACATTGATGACCAAAATGGGGTTATCTGGAATTCTGTGAGTGAGTTTTTTTCTTTTGTCCATATTTTTAATTTTATTTAGGCTATTGGATATAGAGATAGATTTGGAGAATAGGTTGCAGCCTAACCTGGGTTTGTAGTCAGATAGCTTGTGTAGTCATGGGACAGTGACAGAGCGGTTGCGGGTGCTCCAGGTTCATTTTGTTGGGTCTACTTATAGATTCGGTATATTTGAAAGCTGTTTAAAAACTTTGTTTCTTTCTCATTCTATAATCCTTATTCTTCGCAGGTTATTCGTTTTGAAAGATCTTTCTGTTGTACTTTTATTTTTTAGAAGACTTACTGGTTTCCTGGTTCCTTAAGGGTGAAGATGTCGCAACAAATCCAGTTTTTGTTTTGGTTTTCATAGTATGTGAATATAAGGATCTCAAGTATTGTTCCCTGTTCCTTTGTTACTGCCTCATCGCCGTATTGCCATTTTTATTCGATACGTAGTAGGTGTCTCCATTCTAGTGGTATGCTCTTGATTATCTGGTTCAGGCTTGCTTGCCGGTGATGGATTCCCTTCAGTGTTGATCGTAGGTCCTTTTCGAATTTTCAACTGTTGGTTGTGTTTCTTCCCAAAGATGTTGGATTTGTCATATTCCTTTCTCTACCTAGTGACCCCATTTGGCTTCTGATTTGGATAGAGGGAAGCTTTCACATTTCTTATTTTTAATCCGGGTATTCCCGAAGAGGGGTTGTCTGAGTATTTCATCCATTTTTTTGGGTTCCCGGTTGTTTTCTGGGAATATGTTTCTCCATATGCATAATATTTGTACCCAAAGGGATCGAAGGATCATTGTCATCCTGATGCTGTTGTGGGTCTTGGTTCCTTTAGTTTTGGGGAAGAGGCCAATGTTTGTTGAAGATCCAGAACAGTCCTGACATGTTTTACGGTGATTTAAATGGGGCTAGCTCTCTGATGTGGTTGAGAGCTAGAGGTATCCAGTGAAAATTGTCATGGAAGGCAATTCTCAGGATCCACTTAATTTGGAGGGTCTAGATTTGGCAGACTGGATCTAGGAGGCCCAGACCACTCTTGGCCTTGGGCTGAGTTATTGTTTGCCAAGCCACCTTTTATGGATGAAGTGTGTGTTGTCAAGATCATTTGACCACAGGAAGGCCACTGTCTTTAATATACGGATTTGACTTTGTAAGTCGTCTGATGGGTACCACATCATGACTAGGATTGAATTGTTTAGTGTATGGACCATGCCTAGTAGTGACGTGTGGATACCCTTCAAAGAATGCATTCTATTACTCATATTAGACGATAATAAGGAGGCGACTGATGTACTATGGTATCCTTTTGAGTTCAGAGTGATGGTTGGATCCGCAGGCGGGGCCCCCACCCTCCGACCTCCTAGTGGCCTGGAAAACCAAAGTAACGACGATCCGAGTGCTAGGAGTAAACATTACAGCAATGGGCCCGTCGACCGACCATGGGGACGCTCTGCCGGAACTCGCCAGCCGGAAGCTGGCTAACTCGGACGCCAAGCCCACCTCACTGATGGGGAGAGTTATGGCTATTAACAATGCTATCTTCGGCTCTATATGATACAAAGTCTCATTCTGGCCACTCAACCGGAAACACATCTCCAAACTCAAGCAAGCACCGCCCGCCTACCTAGGGAAAAACAACCACGATGATACCCGGGCCATAAAAAGAGTGGTATGGGATATCCTAGTGCAACCCAGACCCGAGGGGGCCCTTGACGTTATTGACCCTGAAGAAGAGATCAAAGCACTGACTTTCAAATTTTTTATCCGTCTTCTCCTAGGTAACAACATTCCATGGGCCCTCTACGTGTTCATCCAGTTGAACTGTCTGGCGGCCCCCTCCGCCCCGATCATTCGGTACACCCGATCCAATGGTTAACGAATAATCATTGGTTTATCCCCTCTACCCCAACCATGGTCACACATGACTCTCCAGCAGGACGGGCCAGACAAGACCTCCGCTGTGACCCACTATGGCAAACGATGCTAAGACTGTGGAGGGAGAGGGGACCACATCAAATATCCACGCTGGTTAGGTAGCACACTAGTTTTTCAGGTCTGCATGATGGGGCACAGCGCTACCGGGAGCACTGCGCCCCGGCAGTATCAATCATCAATCAAAGTTACTGCCACGGAGCTGCGTGCGCTGGAAATCTGTACGCAGCAAGGAAAATAGCGCGCGTGTGCTCAACGATTGCGCGTGATTGGGCACGCGCCCTGAGCTGAAAGTTGGACCACCGGTGGTCTATGTCGAGGAGCTGAGGTGGTCCAAATTTCAGATCAAATGGTCGAGTGGATCATGAGATATCGAAGATTTAGGGCGCGCTATGAAATTCGAGTGTGGAATTGCTGAGTGGCGCGGGGGCTGGATCTTCAACGAACGTGGTATGCTGGGCGAAGCTGTGAGATGATCGAGGGGGTGAATACATCACCTCTCTATCTCCTAACATTTGAAAGCATTCGTAGTGCCATCTCGCCGTCTTGTGCCCGTCACAAGGAATGCTACGGGCTAGCATGCCGTGTAAGGGGGAGCAAGTTTTTCTTACGAGGTTTGCTTCAGGAAGAATCATTGGTATTCTTCATCTTGCATAATTTGGTGGAGGAGGTCGGCTCGCAGCAAGAGGGAGGAGAGTACAGTGTGTCCCATGAGATGGGAGGACGAATGGAGGGAGATAACGAGGGAAGTGATATTCAGGTTGTCAGCTCGTATCCAGTGCATTTGTTTTAAGAAAGGTTCTGCGTCATTTTATCGGGACAACATCAGTTAGTAAGTGGGCTTCTTCATCAGCATGTTCGTCAACGACAACTTTATCATCAGCTCGTAAGAGGGCATCTTCATCACCAACTTCGGTTTTATCATCGCCGTCATCATCATCATCATCATCATCATCATCATCATCATCATCATCATCATCATCATCGACGGTTGCCATCATCATCATCATCATCATCATCATCATCATCATCATCATCATCATCATCGTCATCATCGTCATCATCATCATCTCACCATCATCATTATCATCATCAGCATCATCGTCATTATCATCATCATCAACATCATCATCATCAGCAGCGACAACAGCAACACTACTGACATCATCATCATCGTTATGAGCATCTTCATTGGTGCGTCATCATCATCATCATCATCATCATCATCATCACCATTATGAGCATCATCATCATTGGTGCGTCGTCATCATCATCATCATCATCATCATCATCATCATTATGAGCATCATCATCATTGGTGCGTCGTCATCATCATCATCATCATCATCATCATCATCATTATGAGCATCATCATCATTGGTGCGTCATCATCATCATCATCATCATCATCATCATCATCATTATGAGCATCATCATCATTGGTGCGTCATCATCATCATCATCATCATCAACATCAGCATCTTATTTCCTATTTTATTAATCGGGAAGGTATTTTTTAAATACCTAGATTTCTTATTAATGTACGTTTCGATATGGTATTTTTGAATACCAAAGTTCTAATTCATTTTAGATTAATTTTTCCTTGTTTACTTCTTCATATTTCATAGTTCTCGACTCAAAAAAAAAAAAGAATCGTTTCAGTAGTAATTTCGTTGGTGATCTTGCTAAGTTATGTTTCAATCATATGAGAGTTCACTTTCCTCCCTGGATGGATGATGATGGTTGTTTCGAAGTTCGTGGTACGGGTGGAAAGGTGGGGAAAGCAGTACTCTGCAGGGGTGTCACAAGGAGGGAGGTGGCGCTCTGAAGAGGGTGTGTGCAGAAGTTGAGGGTTGCTTTATTCTGGGGTTGGGGTGGATAGCCTCAGCGGGGCCAGAATAGGGTAAGGGGTTTGCAGGAGCATTCTTTTGGTGGGAGCTGAATGTCTCTTGGATTATAGCGAGGAAGAGAGGGGCTGTTCCAAGTTGGGGCTGAAAAGGAGGTCCTACATTGGAGGACTGTTTTCGGTGGAGGCAACAAAGGGACAGAGGGGTAATGAGTAGAGGAGGGAGGGGAGGAGACTTTCAAAGTTTAAATTAACGTATCGTTCTTCACAAAAAAAAAAAAAAGAATTCCACAGTCTTCATTGATGCTATATCAAGCTTTTTGGTGTTCGGTAATTCTTGGTGGCATCTGGCCTTCTTCCTCATTCGGGATATAGGATTTCAGAGATGGTCGAATCTGGACTGATTTCCGCAGAGTTGCTTTGTTCTATGCCTCTGTAATCTGCAAATTGCAGGAGTGTGAGGCCTTGTAGAGAGATCTGGGTTTTGCTGAGGGAGGAAAGCAATTCAGTGGCGAACTGGGGGGGGCTGCCTTGACAACCTATCTGTCCAGGGATAGTCTAGGTGGCGAGAACAGGTCAGCTATGGTTGACATTGGTTAGGATGGCATTGTCTTTGAGATGTAATGTCCTGGTACAGGGAGGGTTAGGAGTTGTTATAGGATTAGGAGGCTAGAATTGCTGATATAGCATAGTCTTCTATAATTTTACATACTAATCATCATCATCATCATTATTTTCATCATTAAAAAAATAAAAATAAAAAATCATAATCATCATCATCATCATCATCATCATCATCGTCATCACATCACCAGTATCATCATCTGATTAAAGTTATATAAAGCTTTTTGGTGTTCTGAAATTTTGGCAGCATCTAGCATTCTTCCWCATCCGGGATATAGGACTTCAGAGATGGTTGAACCTGGACTGATATCTACTGAGTTGCTCTGTTCTGTGCCCTTGGTTTACCGATGCCAGAACGACGCTGGCCGGAGCTGGGGCGTTGCCCTGTAACCTGTAAATGGCCGGAGTGTGAGGCCTTGTAGAGAAATCTGGGGCTTGCTGAGGGTGGAAGGCATTCCAGTGGTGAACCGGGGGGGCCTGCAAGGAGGCGAGAAGAGATCAGCTATGGTTGATGTTGGTTAGTTTTGTCTCTGAGGTACAGTGTCCTGGTACAGGAAGGGCTAAGAGTTGTACTAGGATTAGGAGGCCAGAATAGCTGATCATAGCATAATCTTTGATATTTTTTCATATATTTGAATCATCATTCTCATTAGCATCATTATCATCATGGTCATCATCATATCCATTTGAGGGATGCTGAGCCCGGTTCTCAGTAGTTTCGGTTCGATCACTCCGGGCAGACTGTGGACCCCGACCTCAATCTTATTATTGGTAATATCAGCCTTGGGCACCGGGCCCGGTTAAAAAAGAAAAAGAAAAAAAAAAGAAAAAAAAAAAAGAAAAAAAAAAGGAGGAGATATGGCACCAACCGCTTTTCGCCCACCCCCAGATAAAAGACCCATCAGATTCCCCCTTCTCACTACTAGGAACCTCCAAGTGGCAACAGTGGGTTAAGAAAGGGATATATAAGGTTGGGGACCTGTGGGACAACCCAATCAAGGGGTGGGCAACAAAAGACACTCTGAAAATTAGAACAGGCCCGATCAGAAACATGGATCAGGGCCAGGAAGCCATACTGCTGGCATGGCTGCAGATTTCGAAAGCGGGCCCGGAAATCAAGCCCGGCGATTGGGTTGTCCCACTGGACTCTTCCACATCCCGATGACCGCATACAATGTGCAACAGACCCGGCCCCAGGGAGAGGATGTAAGTCTCAACGCATACAGCCCCGCTGTACCGGGAGAAAGATGGTCACATCTGCACAAACAAGAGGACCAAGACACTCAATGACCTGTCTCCTCTCTCGTTAGAGTCAGGGTGGTGGGCGACCAAAAGGAAGGCTTCTTTCTTTATGAACTCACCATCCCTCTCCATCTCCTACCATTCGACCCCGCTGAATGGGAATGGACATGGGGAGAATCCTGCACAATGACCCCATGGCAATACACAGTAAAAAAAGGGTACAGAGCGGCACATAAGCACCTACCTGTCATGGACAGCAGTATCAAACATTAAAAGGGGACTCCCCCCTGGAAAAACCGGGATTCCAAAATTTCCAACGGTCGACCTACTCACACACCAACACGACCAATCATAGAGCCCTGTGGTGGCAAATCATACACAGGTGTCTGCCCACACCGGACTGGCTAACTACGAGAACGAACCTTGAAGACAAAGGCGAACTGTCCCCTCTGTGCTCCTACTGTACACAGGCCTTCTCAAAGAAAAGAGCCACCCTGGAACACTGCTTACTGGATTGTCCCATGGTGGCTCAGCTTTGGAGCTGGTGGGATGCAGCTTGGCACCATCTTACAGAGACACATCTCCCGTAGAACGTTGGCACCCTTTTGCTAGGGGAGCCCCTGCCGGGGGCGACACAGTGGTTCCCCTTCATGCTCAACCTCTTCACGTACACTAGACTCGCAGTACTCATGGCGACGCCGAGAATGCGTTGTGCTCACGAAAGACAACAGCATACATTCGACTTCATGCAAGCCAGAACCTCCTGAAAAAAAAAAAAAACAAAAAAAAACTCTGTGATTGACACAATCACAGCAAAGACTGAAGGGGCATGGAAGGAGCTACAATCCATGCTCCGAAGTGAACCGGACCCTGCGAGAAAACGCGATCTCGCCCAAATTTTCTCAGACACCTGGACAGACAAAAACAGGAGGCTGTGCTTCCTGGACAATTATAACAACCTTCAGTGGCAACCCTGGTTCTCAACAGAGAGACAATAAGACAGACTACCGAGACTACACTTCCAATTTCCCCACATGCCAACGGACTTTGTTCTTCTCCCAGACCCGGGTTCTCCCAATCCAGCTCCCCTAGTTCCCCTCTCCCCCCCTCCCCTCCATCTCCCGCCCCCGCCCGCATCACTGCTGCCCCCCCCTCCTTGAACATACCACGTCGTACCCCCCCTACCGCTCCCCAACCCTGGCTCCCCCCTCACTTACCCACTCACTCACTCCCTCCCCTCTACCCCTCTACCCCTCTACCCCTTTCACCCCTCATGCCGGCCAAGGGAAAAGCACCCACCGAGTACTACATCTGGAGGCAGAGACCGGACAAGAAGGGAATAAGCTACTTCAGGACTGAGAAAAGCAGAAGTGTCAAGAAACCACAGTGCAAGCACAGCCGATCTGTCGGCCCAAGTGCTAGCTCAGTTGATAGCCATTCATAAATGTGCTTTTTGCAAAGTGCCTGTCGATTTGTATTCTCTGGGACGCTGGACCCCATTTCCAGCAAGTGCTGCTCCCCACAAAGAGATGGAGCCCTCCAACGGGGACCACTTGCAAGGGCTGCTTCCATCAGCCCTGCAAGTGACCGCCCCCTCTCATTGAGTATTTTCTGGGGGGGGGAAAAAAGGAAACATACAAAAGAAACCATGACACGTTTTTTAATTTTTTTTGGGGCAAACTTCGTTTGCGGGAAGGCCACTTGACGAGGTGATGAAGAGCAGTCCCTTCAAGTGGATCCCAGCGGTGAAGGCTCCATCTATTGGTGGGGAGCGTCACCTGCTGGAAATCACGTCCAGCATCCCTGTACAATGATATGTGAATTGTTTGTGTGATGTGGCCATGTCACGAGTCCATTCCTGTGCAAGTGCATTTGTACGATCCACATAATCTGTATTAGTATATATGAGGCTGAAAGCCCCTGCCATGCATTAAAAAAAAAAAAGAAAAAGAGGCTTTCCAGCATGCCACTGAAGATCAACCCCTTCTTTCCCCCCCTGCAGAGGAAAAGCTTTCCCCCTGTCGATAAATTGCTCCCGCTGCGAGGACCCAAACACCTGGCTTTTACCTGCTCCATCTTTTTTTTTTTTTTTTTTTTTTTTTTCTTTCAATGCTGTGTTACGTCCAGATTCGCCAGGACAAACATGTGCCTATGGAATATCGCTGCAGGTTATCTGGGCCAGTGCCCCAGGGCCCAGGAGGATGGGCCACCAGTCTCACACAGTTGCACTGTCTGATCACACGGGTTTTACATGGACTACGGTGTGACAATGCGACATAAATGTTAACTCCGAGCTGGCCCAAGTTTTTTTCTTTTTTTTTTGTAAAGGTCACCCCTGACATTTGCAGGGACTTTGCACACCGGTCCGGCTCCTATGATCATCAACTCACACTGTGCGGTAAACTCTCCATCCCCCACATTTGGCTGAACAACTGAACCCCAGCCTCCATCCAAGTAGATAAGCTATTTTTAATTAGTAAATGACTCATCTTGATAAGCTATTTTTAATTAGGAAAGGGACTCATCTTTATCACCCCCCACATTTGGATGAACATGTGACCCGCAGCTGCCGTCCAAGACGATAAGCTGCTTTAGTAAACAACCTCATCTTCAGAGCGCATGACAAGCATGTGAAGGGCAAGGAGATGGTGGATAAAGAGGAGACAGAGGTGGTGGTGGACAAAAAGGAGAGGGAAGGCAATGTGTCACCAACTAGTGAGGATGGAGAGGAGACCACTCAGAAATGACACACCGCCAATTCTGACACTCACTCTCACTCTCGTCCTCAAAAGATGGGCACATTACAGACTTGCAATGAAATCCGTAGCCACTTCTTCGTCTTCTTCGTCTTCTTCTTTTTCTTCTTCCTCTTCTCCTCCTCCTCCTTTCTTTAAGCTTGTTTGGCTTTGAGGCTGTCTTTCACACTAAGTTTTGGCTTGGTTGTTGCAATGATCATCATTGAGCCATTACACCCACTCACATGCAGCTGCTACAGTCAAGTCCTCGCCAGGCGAAGATACCGGTAAGCAGCAGCAGAGACACTACCTGGGTGGAGAATGGGGGCCGGATGTGCCAGACAACAGAAAATGAGGACAGGTTGGGATTCAACAGGAGCAAGAACCTCATCCACAGCAGACACGGGGCT
This sequence comes from Chara braunii, assembly GCA_003427395.1. NCBI lineage: Eukaryota > Viridiplantae > Streptophyta > Charophyceae > Charales > Characeae > Chara > Chara braunii. The sequence goes on along the minus strand of BFEA01000108.1, from coordinate 721,069 downwards.
CCTTTTTTTTCTTTCTTTCTTTTTTTTTTTTTTTTTTTTTTTTTTTTTTTTTTTTTTTTTTTTTTTTTTTTTTTTTTTTTTTAAGAACAGCCAAGCGGAAGCTAGGGGTGCTGGTAAGAGCAGACACCGCTAGCACCGCCGGGGAGGCTCCATCTATTGGTGGGGAGCAACACCTGCTGGAAATCGGGTCCAGCGTCCCTGAACGTTGTACTCATTCATGTGATCAATCATGCAGTTGTGACAACATCGAGCTAGCAAGCTACCCAGCTACCGAGCTTACCTGTTCTGAATGAAGTTCGGCCAGTAGAGGTGCACAGTGGCCTGCGCGGCATGCCAATCAGACTTCCCTTGCTGAGAGGTGGTATGCACTATTGCCCCAGCTACAACTACGAGAAACCAACGTGCTTTTGTAGTGACAGTCATTATGTTACCAGTAAGCTACCGAGTTCTCTTGCTGAAAAAGTTCTTCCAGCATGACTTGCACAGTAATCTGTGTTGCTAACCTGCCTTACAGCCTATGGTAAGTAATGGAATGGTCCAGTATCCTGAGTTCAGGTAGAGGATGTAGCATGCATTTGTGACACCAACAGGCTGTCGGACTCATCTACAAAAGAGATTTTTGGCTGGTAGAACAACAGAGCCTTCTGAGCCAGTTGCCCACATGCCAGCAATCCGTACGAACCGATGTCCCGCTTCGTTGCTGCTGTTGTCCAGAAGAACCAGTGACATCCTTGAAGTGCCTTGTAGTTGTTACAGTCCCATCCTTGTTCAGTGGGATCACCTGCTGATGTGTACTCAATTCGGCTGGCCCGACCATGTCTTCTGGGCAGGGAGGGAGCGGAGGAGGTAGCATGCATTTGTGACACCAACAGGCTGTTGGGCTCATCTACGAAAGAGAGATTTTGGCGGGTAGAACTACAGAGCCTTCTGAGCCAGTTGCCCACATGCCAGCAATCCGTATGAACCGATGTCCCGCTTCCTTGCAGCTGTTGTCCCGAAGAGGCAATGTCATCCTTGAGGTGCCTTGTAGTTGTTACAGTCCCATCCTTGTTGCGTGGGATCACCTGCTGATGTGTACTCGATACGGTTGGCCCGACCATGTGTTCTGGGCAGGGGGGTAGCGGGGTGAGGGGGTGTTGGGTGGAGAGGCCAGGGGGAGGGGAGGAAGGTAAGAGGACATTGGTGTCAGGGACCCGAGTGGGGGCAAGGGTGGGGAGGGAGAGGGGGAAAAGGAGGGCAGAGGAGAGCTTCTCGAGAAGGATGAGGGCGGTGGAGGGGTGATAGGGGGAGGGCTCGAGGGCAGCGGGGGCAGGGGGGGACGGGGCAGCCGGGGGGGAGACAGACGGCATGGGTGGCAACATTTGCGTTGGCATGGGAGAGGATCGTGCCGCCTGCGGAGGCTGGGAAAGTAGCCCATTGTGTACGTGATGACCCAGGACAGTGTCCTGATTGAGCACTGTCAACGCGTTCCGTGTTTGGCCCGGTAGAGGTGTAGTGAAGCACGGGGCTCCTAATGGGAATACTACCGGAGAAGCCTCCCTTCTTTCGGTGGCCAAGATACGAAAGAAGAATTGTGCAGGGGTCTCGGGCCCTCTCGTCCCACATGCACCCGTGTAGTTTAGTTTCCTACTACGTGTGGGACTGTGGGACCACTGCGAATTGTAGATCATCTCACACATAGACGGTGGGATTACACATCCCGCCATTTTGGAAGGGGGCCTGCCATTTTGTGATTGTTTGGGGCGCCATGTTGGGGTCATGTTGGGAAGGGAGGGAGAGGCACGGCCGTAGTAGTATCCTACAGTGTCGTACCCCCGTTCACTGTTCATGGGTTCGGTGAACGCGGGCCGGTCACCGGTCACGAAAATCATGACCGGTAGTAGTTCAAGGAGTTCACGAAGAGCGGGATCTTTTTTTTTTTTTTTTTTTTGGCTGGGGG
>BFEA01000108.1:703364-718435 GCA_003427395.1 Chara braunii | reverse complement strand
GCTCCATCTATTGGTGGGGAGCAACACCTGCTGGAAACCGGGTCCAGCGTCCCAAAAGTACATCTTTGCCACACAGTACATCAATGAGAGTGACGCCATGGTGCTGGAAACCGGGTCCAGCGTCCCATCTCCACTCTACTCTTCCATTCCTAAACTGCAGCAGGGTCGGGTATTGGGGGGGGCCACCGGGGGGCACCGGTGGAGTCCCCCTCCATCCCCTAGCCTCTGCCGTCCACCCTCTATCCTCATGGCGCCCATTGAAGCAATAGAAAACCAGGCTGCAGTGAAAATTAGCTGAAATTAGCTGAAATCCTTTGGAGAGATACAGAGATACAGAAGAATACTGAAGAGTTTGTGCTGTTCATCCTGTCAAGCTGGTGCCTCTTTATATTTGGGACTATCAGAAGGCTGGGACAGACAGTACATTTCCCAGGCTGGAAACCGGGTCCAGCGTCCCATATCAGTGCTGTTCATCCTACCGATCCTGCAGTGTATCCATCTGCTGTGGTCCCTCTGCTGACCACTAGACCGAACTTGTAACCGAAAAGCTGAAACAGACAATACATTGCTAATGCTGGAAACCGGGTCCAGAGTCCCGGATCGGTGCTGTTCATCCAACCAATCCTGCAGTGTGTCCATCTGCTGCTGTCGCTCTACTCACCATTAGACTGGACTTGTGTTGGCGGGGACAGAATAGACAGAGGTGAACAGAAATGCTCAGGGATAAACAGGGATAAACAGGGATAAACAGGGATAGACAACCAGAAAAGGAATAGAAGGGGGCAGAGATCAGAAGAGAAAGAAGGGAGCAGGAGTAGGGGACCACAGAAGAAGAGGGCAGAGGTAGCCAGAAAGTGGACCAAAAGCAGAGAAGGAACAGAAGGAGGCAGAGATCAGTAGAGAACAGAAGGAAGCAGGAGTAGGGGACCACCGAAGAAGAGGGCAGGATCAAGTGGCCAGAAAGTGGACGGAAAAAATCAGAGCAGAAGTAACTGAGCCGGGCCGGTTTCACCGGACTGGGTTACTGTGCTCATGGGGGGAGGACCTCTTCCAGTGCCAGTGGGTGGGGGGGGAAGGGGTCTGCAAATTCTTGAGCGGGGCGTAACCTCTCGCCGGGATCGAGGTTGGTCCACTCATGGAAGATCAGCTGATAATCTCTTGCTATCTCCGTCCGGTGTCCTTCCTGCAGCTCTCCTCCCTGCTGGCAATTCTCAGACCATCTTACCTCCGCCACCCATCCTTTTCTTTCCCCTCCCAACCAATCCTGACTGAATCGGGAGATGATCCTGTTGATGTCAGACCAGGAATTCATTTGGTCAAGTTTGTCTCTGGCCGCCTTCCACTGGGCAGCAATTTCATATTGGACTAATAGGCGTAATTGTTCTGTGACTTCTCCTTCTTCAACCCTTGCCCCTTCCATTTCCAAAATGCAACGTTTCCACCAGATGACCCACAGGACCGCCCGCCTGCCCAAATGAAACATGTTCTCCTTGAATGTGTCTCCCCGAATCAGGGGGTAATGACCTAGTAATATAGCCCTCCATTCCCATGGCCATTCTGCACCGGGGACAATATGTCGCCAGATCCTGTCCCAAACCCTCTTGAGCAAAACCGAAGCTGGGCATTGGAGGAAGATATGTTCAATTGTTTCGGCCCTTTTCCTCCCCGGGTAGCCCATGAGACAACTATGGCACTAGGGTAACGCCCGACCTTGCTGCTCCAACCGAGTGTGATCTATCAACCAGTTGTTTGTAGGCAGGCATTGGTGTGCTATTTGACACTGAAGGGCCGAGGTCTTAGCGGGTCTACTCCTAAGTTGAGCGAACCAACGGATCGACTTGAGCAAGTCTCGGTCCACGTTGAGGTGTCGATGCCACCTGTCCTCAACCGTCTCCCGCGATCTTCGTTTGGGACGGAGCATACGATAGGCTGATTTGGTTTTTAGATTGTGAAGTGTTAGTTGTTTTGTCGGCCCTTGTCTTGTCGTGGCTTCCTGGGACCAATGCCACTCGTCAGGGTCGAACGGGAGATCCTCAATCGGAGTTGTTAGGCGGTAGGCACATCGTCCTCTGCCGTTGTCCAGGACTCTGATGCGATATATGTTCGATATGTCCTTCCAGATAAAAGGATCCTGGCTGCCCCGTAGAGTGTCATCCTTTTGGACGGAGAAAATCTCAATTAGGGTCTGTGATTGGTCTGCAATATGTACTTGTCCTATCTCTTCCCTTGTGATCGGGTAGGCAAACTCAATCTCCTTCTCTCAATTGAGGCCCTTTTCGAAGGATGGTATACCATTGGAGAGGGAAACTTTCAATGAGTTCGTTTAGCGCCGATTCTGTGAGATGGCAGTAGCGTAACCATGCCCGCATCCTTTCTGAGCTCTTCCAACATCTTGCCTCTATGTCCCACAGATCCCCTACCCTGCAAGCACCATGTTTAACCCAACCTTTCCAAGGGGCATCTGAGCTGCATCTTACCTGACCCAAGGCATCCGTAATCAATCGATTCCCAAATAGCGGTTGTCTGAAGATTTCTTCCCATCGATCCGGGTTGGGTCGGTCAGGCGGCGGGAGCTTTCTCCATGTGCGAAGTAAGCGCAACCAATGTGTGCTTGCGGGGTTCCCATTCTTATCTTTCCTTGGAAGCCTTCAGTATCTGTCTTGTAGCCATACCAGGGGGTCAGTCTCTGAGGGGGCCTCAGGTGCTAGGGCAGCGATTTGTGCCAGAGCCAGGGGGGGGGCACGGGGAGGACGGAGAGAAGATAATGTGCTGAAGCCAGCGAAGTGTAAGGGTCTGGGATTGCGTGGCCGGGTCCACAATTCCTAGCCCTCCTCTGGTCTTGGGCTGGATCAGTGAGTCCCAAGCTACTCGACTAATTGCGTGGGGGGTATTACTGTCCCCTCTCCAAAGGAAAGATGCTAGTTGCTGTTTTAGTGACCTTAGCCCCCCGTCGCTCATGGGCCATATAATCGATTTGTACCAAAGTGTGGCCAGAACCACATTATTAATGACCAAGGCCCGCCCAAATAACGATGTGTGCTTTTTATTTCATTGTTTTAGTCTGGCGGTTGCTGGTCCTGTCAGCCAGTCATCGTTGGTTGCCGGCTTCCCTTTTGCTATAATGAGGGTTCCCAAAACCCTCAAGGGGTCTTCCAGGGGGAGCCATGTGATTCGCGGGTTTTCTGGAGGCCTTCCTCCTTGCTGGTGCATCCACCATCCTACCGTCTTCTGCCCCCAATTTACTGCCATATCGGAGAGCCGACAGAACTGGTTCATGAGAATTTGGATTTCTTCCATATTACGGTCTGTCGCTTCCAACATTATAGTGAGGTCATCAACAAAAAGGGAACAGATCGGTACTGCCTCCTCCGGGATGTTTGTGATCTTTATACGAGAGAGGTTCTTGTTATGCCTGAGGTTGGCCGAGAGTGCTTCCATTATTACCAAGAAGAGATAGGGTGCAATGGGATCCCCTTGTCTTACAGACCTCTGAAGCTCGAAGGGGGGCGTTATCGACCCGTTGACCTGCACACAGGTGGTGGCATTATGATGAAGGATCCTAACCCATCGGCGAAAGATCAGTCCAAAGTTCATTCTTGCGAAGCATTTGTCCAAAAATTTCCAGTCAACGTGGTCGTATGCTTTTTTGAAGTCAATGAATATAATGGTCGCGTTTGCTTTATTCCGTTGGGCTAGTTGGACCACCTCATTAACTAGTAAGATGTTTTCTTGTATATTTCTTCCGATCATGAACCATGTCTGAGCCGTGTGTATGACATCTTCCAGGACAGATGCCATACGATGTGTCAGCGCTTTGGCCACCATCTTATAGACTACTGTGAGTAGAGTGATAGGTCTATAATTCCTGATGTTCATTTTGTCGCCTTTTTTGTATAGAAGTGATAGCACCCCCTTACCCACAATTTCTCCCATTTCCCCGACATTCCACACCTCCTGATAATACTCCCATAGGTCCGAACTCAAATCTGGCCACATGATTTCCCAAAATTCCTTAGGGAATCCGTCTATGCCGGGGGTTTTTTCCTCTTTCATTTGGAGGAGTGCTGCCCATATTTCGTTTTTAGACAGGGTTTCCTCCAGTTGTTCTCGCTGTTATGGGGAGAGGTGCCGATCCATTGGTACTAAGAACTCCTCCAGTTCCCTGTCCCTTTTTTCCTTTTAGGAGGGTGGGATTTGGGACGTGTAGAGCTGTTTGAAAAAGGTCCTAGTAATTAGTGTGCAGTGTGCTGTGTCCGTAGCTATGATTCCGTCGTTGTTTGGGTCAAAAAGGGCTTCTATGACTGTACATTTAGCCCGCGCTGTGGCCATGGAGAAGAAGTGGGTATCCATGGTAGCTTCCTGAGCAAATTTGGTCATTTTTCCCCGAATTCTTATTCCTTGCCATCTATGTAATGCGTATTGTAAAAGGCGGTCCTTAATATCTTGGATAGTGGTGGTGAGAGATTGTGAATCTGCCTGTTGTTCCAGGGTTATTAGTTCTTTGTGGGTAGACATCTCTTGCTGTTGTCGTTGGGCTGCCTTGGCTTTGGAAAGATCCTTGCACTTTTTTGCTAGATAGATTAGACCATTATTAAACCAAGTTAGATGTGAGTCGAACAGATGATTTTGTTGACGCCAGAAGTTCCATTCGCCACGGATCATCTGCGTGAAGGTTGGATCTTTAAGCAGGGAGGTGTTTAGCTTATAAAAGTCAGGACCCTGATCTAGCCTTTTTCTCGTTGTTAGTATAATTCCACATGTCTTATGATCTAGCCCTGGGTGCGGGTTCTGCGGGAGAATTAGCGACCAGCGCAATGCTCCTTCTAGATCGTTGGAGATAAGAATGAGGTCAATCCTGGATTTTGACAGACGTGCTGGGTCGCTATCCCTTACGCATGTAAAGGAACGCGCCTGAGGATGTAATTGGCGAAAGGAGTCGAAGATTGAAAGTGATTCACAGAGTTCGGCTATCATTCGTTCATCTTCCATTGCAGCGAAGGAAGGGGATTCTTGGTCGTTCCGTCTGTCCAAGGACTTGTCGGGGGTAGCATTAAAGTCCCTTGCTATGACTCGGGGGATGCCCTCCGGCACTTGTGTGGCCAGCTTCCCCAGAAATTCCCTTCGTTCGCCAACGGTGCTGGGTGAGTAAATACAGAGTATGCATAGTAGTTCCAGTTTCAGCATACCGAGGACCGGTACCCACCGTCCCTCTTCCTCATCTACGACCCAGTGAACTGGCTGAAATTTGGAGTCCGGAGGGACCCAGATTGCTACTCCTGCCGAACCTGGTCTGGGTGCGTGGGCTCTGAACGCTGTGTGAGGCCAAACCATCTTATGTGCTCTGTTGTGCTCCGGGGTGTCTTGTAGGTGGGTTTCCTGGATGCAGGTGATGTCCGGCCATCGTGTGCCTCCTACTCATTTAAGATGGTCCCAGATGGCCTGACGTTTTTCAGGTTTGCTCGACGCAAGACCATTTACATTAATGGATCGTAGATCAAGGTCGGCCATTACTTGTATATCAAGTTAATGCATTTTTGCCATGCCGGGTTCTTACAGTATAATGTTTATAAATCATCCATTGTATCCCTTATTTACAGTGCGTGCCATGGCTTGTCGTCCCATCTGTCCAGGAGTAAAGTTCTCTTCCTCACCAACTTACACAGACATCTACATATATCATCCTCTGACCAATACTCGCTGGCTTTGACTTTTGCACAATGGAGATTCAGCAGTGCATTGTGATTAAACCACCGTAAGTTGGCTGTCTTGTTGGTTTCAAAACGCAGGAAGAGGTCGTTGTTGGCCATTTGATAGTCGCTGGTTCCAAGCAACCGCACTCCCGCTTTTGCGCCCGGGGCGTAGTGTGAGGGGCTAAAGGTGCGCATTTGGTCAGTAAAAAGCTTGTCCCCGTCCTCTCCCTCCTTCGGTGAGAATTCCCACCCTTGTAATGTTACGCCCCCATGTTCCCCTATCGGGGAAAGGCCTATCTCCCATTTCCGATCAGTTTTCCTCAGGGGGGCCACCAGAACTCCCACCTGTTTGGACAGGGGTGTTTCAAAAAGACCTCGCTCTATGAGTTATCTAATTTTGAGTCTTCGGGAGGTCAGTCCTTCGTCCAGTCCTTCCATGCATTTCGTGCCTCCCGTGCTTTCCTTTTCCTCAGTCGGGTCGGGCTGGGTGTGCCCTTCCTGTGTTGGAGGGTCTTGGCGCGGAGCGGGGGATTCCTTGGTGGGAGGGGGACGAAAGCGGCCTCTTGCTATGGCGAGTATGCGTTGAAAAGCTTCTGCCCATGTCAAATGAGCAGGAGGGCCAGTGGTCAACGCATTCCTGAGTGTCGGGCTGTTATTGAGGAGGGTGACGAGTTCGACATAGGAGCAATCCTAGTATTGCTCACCTTCGTGGGAAAATTCAGCCTGCAAGTGTTTAATTATCCATTCCGTCACGACTTGGATTTTTTGATCCAGGACCATTTCCTGGGAGGGGGCATCCGGGTCTGCAGGGTCCTTCGGGCCCTCCTCCATCTCCACGTTCGGGGGGGGGGGGGGGGGGTGACGTCCACCTCCATCGGTTGTGCCCCAAATGCATCTGAGCAAAAATCAGGGGATATTGCAGGCGTGCTTCCACCCTCCTTCTGTTGCTGGTCTGGTGTTGGCAGTGGGGGTTGTTGTTCCTGGGTGGATGCCCTCTGTTCTTTTAATAGCGGCGACTGAGCCCTTGCCTGCTGCTTCAGACGCAGTCCTTGGTTATGCGGCCCCTTCGTTTGTTGCAGCTGATATGCTTCTGTTTGCGAGGGCCGTGGACTGTTTTTAGCCACCTCTGTCATGCTATTAGCCACCGCTTCCACGATATTAGCCGCCTCTGTCTCACCTGTTTCCCCTTCCCCCCCCCCTTCCGTTTGTGCCAACTTCCCTTTGTGATTTTGGGTTGCCTTTGGGCCTGCTTCTGCTTCTTTGTTGTCGTCTTTTTGTCCAGGATTCAAGCCTACCATTTGTTTTTCCAAACTTGGTCTGCCCGATTCGGTGGCCAGGAGGCTGAAGCGGTTCTCTTTGTGACCTCCACCCCCCTCAATTTCCTTCGTCTCGCTACGCTCCTGCACTCTCCTCCCCTTGCCCACCTCCACCCATTCTTCTCGAGGTCTCGCTTTTGTGGGGGTCTGCCCCAAGTGGGATTCCAGGGATTTAGGGGGGGCCCACGTCGTAGGAGGTCGGGAGCCTTGTCGTGGCTCACCCTGTCCTTCCCAGGACCATCCAATCACTTCTCCTTCTTTTTGTCCCGGTGCATCGATGTATACCCACTCTTCATACCCCGGGTCGACAGTGCGCCACCGTGCTTCATCAAAAGGATCCTTTTTTAGTCGCCCTGTGGGTCGGGATGCGCGCGAAGGGTGACGGGCGCAGGCTGTCTCTGTGTACAAGTGGCCGTATGCCTAGCATTTGAAACACCAGGGCCGGTGCTTGTGGGCGGTATGGATGCGGTAAATCCTTCCCACTTGAAAGGGGATGACATCATCAATTGAAAATACGTACCCGTCTGCCAGGTTGATGGCAAGCATGAGATAGTCATCTCTTCGGGCGACATTCGGGGGCAGGGGATCAATAAAGTCAACCACATCGTACTTCTGTGCAAAATCCTGAACGAAAGCAGCTTGTATTTCAATTGGTATATGGCGGAATTCAACCCAAAAGGATTCTCTCATCATTTGCTCCCTCCGTTCCTCCGGCCGTTGTGGTTTAGGGGGGGCCCAGGGATGGATGCGTACCTCCGATCTCTCACAGCGCAAAGATCGCCAGCTATCCATTGTTCTCTTGTCGGAGACAGACACGCAGATGACCGTGATAACAGTGGAAGAGGCGGGTTGGATTAGAAAGTGGTTGCGTGCACTTTCCGACGAGCCTTTAAATGCAGCTATCCCTGAACATATAAGATGTTTGTTTGATCATGTATACAGTTGTGATAACAGGTAACTGAAGAGCTCGCCTAAAAACATAAAATTTGGTAGGCTGTACTATGTAGTGACCCTGATTTACTTGCCTACATGATAGCCTACTTTAGGACTGAGTCAGTTGATAGCATACTTAGTTCTTACATCAGAACCACATTATGATAAACGACAGTTCTTTCCATCAGTTAAGAAATTGGAGTCCAGTATTACTTGGGCTCCTCAGGGCCGTTCTACTTGTACAGACCATTTTCCCATCGAACCGGTCTCCCCGCTTGTGTCTCTCGTGACCTTGTGGAGGTGGGTGAGAAGGGGTGGGGGGAGCTGATTCCTGGCCGGCATCAGGAGTGGGGGCACTGGGGGGGGGGTAGGTGGTGGGTTAGCAGTGCAGTGGCTGAGGTTGAAGGAGGCCATGGGGTGGCAGTCTGGCAGGGGATGTGGGTAGGGGTGGGGTTAAGGTGGGGGTTGGGCGGTGGCGACGGTGATGGAGGGGGATTTGAAGGGGAGGGACACTGGGGATAGGCAGATGTTCCAGCTGAGGGAGGCTCTACTGACCGGTTTGGATTAGTACGAAGTTTGTCGGAATCCGATTGTATTGTACTCCAAAATTTTTCCTGGGTAGTCGCTCTCAGTGCTCCTCAGTTAACAGCCAGTGCTGCCATTGCAGGTCATCCTCGTGGTCTAAGCAGCAAAGGCTGTTGTTTCTGTCCATCCATAAGGAAGAGAAGGATGCTCGGATGTCCACTTTCCTTTCTTCATCCGATTCTTTCTGTACCATTTCTCGCATGTCCTTCCATGCCTCATGGGTCTTTATTGTGATAGTGTGTATTATGGTCGCGCGAGCTTCCATGTATCCGAAGGTGTGCTGCTTTCTTTCGAAGGCACAACACATCCTCCAGGCAGCCATCAAGACCGTAAGGCGTGTTTGTTTAAAAAGGTTCATCATGAAGGGCGACCATCCTCCCCCGTTTGGCGATGTCCCCCGTAGCAACATCGTATACACCGCTCTTTCGTGGTCTGGCCGTTCACAGGCGCAAGGCCAAATGACCGGCTGGTCACGTTCACGGTAACGGCACTGGTATCCTATGAGTTTTTTTCAGGGTAGTAAACCACACGGGGATTTTCCTCTTCAGTGAATGCACGGGGAAGGTAAGGCCAGGTTTTCTTTGTCAGAGACATGTCGAGGCCCCCAAGGATCTGGTCTGTCCAATGGGAGGAATAGGACGTGGTACACCCCTGAACTGTTGAAAGGAAGACCTGTGTTCGAATCCTAATACGACTAGATCAATGAAATCAAATAAGCGGATGATTCAACGTTCGTTTCCCACCTTTTGGCGTCACGCAGTTGTAGAAAACTAAACTACACAGCACATGTGGGCCGAGACCCCAGGACTCGGCAGGAGCAAGGGGGAGAGGGAAGGACTTTACAACAGGATGGAGCCAAAACAAAAGGGGAGACAATGTAGCCAATGTGGTCCCGCACACGGATGCAGGGCACAAAGTAATACACAGAATGAGGTTAATCCTTCCCCTTGGGGAAACACTCAAAGCCTCTAAAAAAATGTCCACACAACAAGTTGCACATTGTGTACCACACACAGGATTCACCTCCACAGAGGGCATGCCTCAAACCATTCCGTGACTCTTTGTATATAGGGACCCTGGACCCGGTTTCCAGCAGGCGTTGCACCCCACCAATAGTGTGCAATAGATGGAGCCTCCAACACAGGGGCCTACTTAAACCACCAGTACTTGGCCCAGCTATCTACCGCCGAAAAAAATAGAGTAGAAACGTCGCTAGTCAGATGAATTTGGGCACCGAGCCTCCTGTAGTGGCCAGTGGGTTTCCTTAAATAGTGGCTTGTTAATGGGGGCATGACTTTAGGAAGTACCTGTGGTTTAAAGGGGATGCTCTTATCCTATCCCTTAAACCACCAGTACTTGGCCCAGCTATCGGCCGCGGGGAAAAATATAGTAGAAATGTTTCTAGTTGGATGAATTTGGGCTCTCATGTGGTGGCCCATACGTTTCCTAAAATCGTGGCGCGTTAACGGGCACGACTTTAGGAAGTACTGGTGGTTTAAGCAGCATTGGCCGCGGGGGGAGGTCCATGACGTGGTGACATGCCATTTTGGAAAGGCACAATTACATAGGAGGACAGGCAGGGCGCAGTGCTACCGGGAGCGTTGCGCCCCGTTGGGTTGGCACTCTCACACGGGCAGTCTTGTGGCGCCCTACAGGTTGGAAACACGTGAGCACGAAGTGGCGGCTGGGCATGACGTGGGCAGTCTTGGCGTGGCGGTGCCTTCAGGGACAGTATTGGAAGATATCGGTAATGGGGTGGGACGACTGTAAAGGAGCTCAGGGAGGAGAGGGTGAGGTGGGGAAGGATGGTTGGGTTAGGGCGACCTGCAACGGTCTTGGTTGGGATATGACGGACTATCTTCTGTAATCGCGCAACTTCCTGCGGAGGGCTGTTGTGGGGAGATGGGAGGGTCTTGAGGGGTGATAGGGCGCAAGCGGTATCGATGGGGCAAGTTGCCTGGATGCCCCCGCTTCTTTTTCGTTTTCGTTGGAGTTGTCGAGCCGGTGCTGGGAAAGTCCCGCGTCGGCGATTAAGTGACCTCGCCCTGGCAAGCGCGAGAAATAACAGTCGCCATAGCTTCTTTCTTGTTCTGCTATGCGCCATAGGAATTTTGGTGTGATCAGCGCGTGAGAATTTTTCATTTTTGAATTTCGAACCAATGTCGAGCCCTCGTAGGCTCTCGGAATTGTTTTTCTTTCCTTTCCTTCTTTTTCCCTTCCAGATTTTCTCTTGCAATTAGGATTTAGACTACGAATTTAGGCACTTTGCAATTTGGCGGCACGACACTTCTTGCTCGCACGCGCCGAGACCCAACAGGGTCTGGGCTCTGAATCCATCCGCGCCTTAATCCAGTGTGTAACTGTAGTTTTTGGCGGGCGCAATTGCAACTGTAATCTTCTTGTTCTTTATGGCTTTCTGTATTTCCTTCTTTCCCGCCTCGTCTTCGCATGCACACTCTTCCTCTGTTCTGAGTGGTTCCCGCGGTTGCATGCCCGGATCGATGCGCGGAGAGTGGCTTTGTCCCCCGCGCCGCGGCCTAGGCATGCAGACGTAGGCACTCCCTCCCTTCTCTTTCTCATCACGTGGGGATAATCCCGTATCCCTCATGCAAGCATACGTGCTATAAATTTCGCAAGCGCGATTTTTTGTCACTCTAACCTACTTGGGAGTTAGCGCAGTCGAGAGGATCGGCTAACGAGCAGAAAGACGGTGAGTAGAGAGTCGGGCGATTCGACGAGCTGGCGCTGAGTGCGCGAGGTTGACGCGTGGCCGCGACGGACTGTGGCACGTGGGCGAACCTGGCTTGCATACTCAGGCCAAGCGGGGTGATGACTCAGGTGGATGTTGGAGGTGCGGGGCCGCCGGGGCGACGAACTACCCGCATTTAAACACAGAGAGAGAGAGAGAGAGAGAGAGAGAGAGAGAGAGAGAGAGAGAGAGAGAGAGAGAGAGAGAGAGAGAGAGAGAGAGAGAGAGACGGGGATATGGTGGAATAGTGTCTATTCTCCCTACTGTCTGTATAAATTTTGATTTCAACGTTGGTCAATTTTTATAGCGACATTTCTGGAATTTCTTGAGTAAATCATCTCGGACTTTTGTTGTATGTATGTATGCATGAATGACGATGAATGAGCTCGTATCCTTTCTTTGAGTTGTCTTTTTGATCATTGATTGCGGGAACTGCTGGGTATGTATGCTTGTGAATGATCAATAGTCCTTTTCACCTATAGGAATGAGATTGATTGCCTAAGGGAACTAACTGAATGATTGAACCGGTACGTTGATGGATCGCCCCTTGTTTATCCGTGTAGTTTAGGATCTGATCAACTGACTGGAGCGCACACACGTGTAAGACAGCAGCCGTCTGCGGACTTGCCATCCGCACGCGCGTCTGCAAAAGTCAGCTACGATCTCGCCCCGTAGGAAGGTGTGTGTGCACGAACTCGACTGAACAAGACATGGCGATAGAATCCCCCTTCTGGATCACCGATCGCAAAAGCCTGAGGGACCCAGAATACCGAACGTATTGGGAGAGGGAACAAATCCATCGGCAATGGGTCCGGCAAGATCGCCACTTACGAAACCCTGGATCCCCTGAGTACCCCTGCCGGGCTGCAAACGAGCGACTGTGCAGGGGCGACTTCCAGCTGGCAATCAACCGAGACCCACAAATTCTCGATTATCCCGACAGCCGAAACCAGCAATATCTTCTAACCCCAGGCTTCGTTGCCATCACCACTGAGTTTCCCCCCTACTCTACCGTCCTTCCCTACCACCGGTTACTTGTGGTCCCCTGGGATTCCATAACCCGGTTCTGGCCCCGTCCGCCGTGCTCAGAGTGTTGGCAGCCCGGCGAGTGTCGGCAGGCGAGGGTCACGCAACGAACCCTGCCCAGGACAGAGCGACGAGAACCCGGCTTGTCTTCGTCGGACCCCGAGACTTGCGACGACCGGCAGCGGTACGAGCACTCCTGCAGGTGCAGAGACACCCGTAGCACCCCACCCTGGCCCAGGTCGCACGATCGACGATCACCCCAACTCTGAGCCAGAAGACACTTGCAGTTCTACCCCTGGAACTCGACACAGGAGATTCCAGTTCCGACCTGAAACACCGCCCCCACTTTCCTAAAATCCTTGGCACGCCCCTTTTTCGCACTTCCGGGCCCCCATCCCACTCCGATCAGGAAGTCACGCCGGGCGTGAGGTTGGGCGTCACAGGGAGAGATCGTCAAGGAAAGAGGCAGGGCTGGGTGGCCACTACTACAGGCATGGCGAGTTTATACGTTGCTTCAGAGCAGTAGTTGCGTGAGTTGCCATGAAGCTGAAGTGGTTTGTCCTTGTTCTTCTCCTTCTTTGACCTTGGGCTATTCTCCTCTCCCTTCCGTTATTTCGTTCGCAGTTATGGATCGTGGTTCATGGTTTTTTCCTTTGGACTACGAGTAGGGAATCATCGTAGTGATGAAGTCGAGATCAGACAGCGGGAGGGCAGGAAAATGGAGCGTGACTCGGGGTTGCCTGCCTTTTGAAAGCACTCTGGGACTCTGGTGTCATCTCCAGCTTTGTGCTTCGTCCAGCGGTGTTACAGGTTAGCACGTTGGGTGAAGGGGAACTTGCCTTTGAGAGGAGGTGGGTCTCTTTGAGAAGTTCGACCTTCTTATGGCCTTTGCTCCTTGGTTTGCATAGTGTTGTAGGTGGTTGGTAACTTGGTATGACGCGGGTGGAAAGGAGGAGCGCGTTCTTGCGTGGAGCGGGAGGAGGAATGGAGGCGATATCGAGTGCGTTGAGTTCGGTTTTTTGTATACATCTTTGTCATCTACGATACTCTTGCTGGTCGTTTCAACGAAATCTATCGTGTAATCCAATTTTCAAAGCTGATTCGCAAGGTTCATGATCATGATGGTTATCTGGTGATTCTGCACAGACTCTCGAAGGAGTCGCGGAGATGATAATTCAAATTCGAGCTCATTTTTCTATTGAAATTTCTAATTCGTAATTCCTAATTCTAGGTTTCTTAAATATGAAAATCATATAGTACTAATAACTTCGATTTTGTTTTTCTTACGGTTCTCATGCATGGATGATTGTTGAATCAGTTTGGCTTTGTCATAATTGATTTCGCTAAATGTTTTTTAAACTGTGGTTTGGGAAGCTATGATCTCGAAAATCCTTTTTGGATCATATCTAGATCTAATTCGTAATTTTGCACTTACTACTTTTGTACATCATATATCACAATTTTTTCTAGTTCGTAAGTGATTTTCCTTTTGAGCCTCAATTAGTATGTCTCTTAGGTATACATGTCTAATCTTAATTGTATATTTAGTTTTACTTTTGCAATTGAATTCCTACGGTTCTTGTGTCGAGATATGTTGATTTTCAAAATTTGACCTGTTTTTTTTCGTTAGATTTTCGTCAGAATTTTGAACAGGGGCCCATGGGGTGGTCGAGTAGAGCATCTTGTAGGGTCTTGGGGGATTTGTTTTGAAGTAGGGGGCAAAGGGCATCAAATGATTCTTTGCAAGGATGGAGAGGGGATGGAATAGGGTACCGGCTAAGGGGAAATCTAATCAGATGCGATTGGCGTTGGGTAGTTTAGGCTGCCCAATGGGTACCGGCTGATGAGGGTGATCTTTGGCGCGATTGGCGTTGGGTAGTTCCGTTTCACCCCGTTGAGGACGGAGACTGAAATTCTTGTGGGGGCAGGGAATTTCAGGATGATGATGGTACCCGCCCCCTGCAGAAAAGAGGTTCTCTGGACTCTTTATGAGGACGGAGTTTGAGAGGACGAATGAGCTTCTTCCTTTCGATGACGTAGGCAGGATTGTTCTGGTTGTCTGTTTTTGAGATTGCTTGTTTTCCTAAACTTGTCCTATTCTTTCGTCAGAGTCTTAACAAGGGTCCCATGGGATAGTCAAGTGAAGCATCTTGTAGGGTTTTGGGGGATCTGTTTTGAAGTAGGGGGAAGGGGCATGGAATGATTCTTTGCAAGGACGAAGAGGGGGATGGAATAGGGTTGCTTGACGGGTACCGGCTAGGGGGAGCTCTTATCAGATGCGATTGGCGTTGGGTAGTTTAGGCTGCCCGATGGGTACCGACTGATGAGGGCGAGCTTTGGCACGATTGGTGTTGGGTAGCGCTAGTTCACCCTTTTGAGGACGGAGACTGAAGTTCTTATGGGGGTAAGGAACTTCAGGTGATGATGGTGCTCACCCCTGCTGAGAAGCGGTCCTCTGGACTTCTTTACAAGGACGGAGTTAGGAAGGACGAAGGAGACTGGGATGGAGGGAGTCTGGGTGGATGCGATTGGCGCCAAGTATTTTGGCGGGTACCGGCCACTTGCTACTAACTCCACCTGGAACAACTCGAGGTCTTTCCTTTCGATGAAGAAGGCATGATCTTTTGGGTTGATTGTTCCAGGGGTTGCATGTTTTTCCAGATTTTCCAAATTTTGACCTATCATCAAAGGGTGTCCCTGCTCAGTTAATCCCCTGGTTTCCGGGGTGATCAATGCTGGCAGGGGGAGGTCTTCTTAATTTTTTCTCAAAAA
>BFEA01000108.1:628934-656603 GCA_003427395.1 Chara braunii | reverse complement strand
TGATTGATTGATTGATTGATTGATTGATTGATTGATTAACATGTATACATTGATTGATTGATTGATTGATTGATTGATTGATTGATTGATTGATTGATTGATTGATTGATTGATTGATTGATTGATTGATTGGCAGTGGGGGGGTCGCCTCCCCCTCGCGAACACTTACACACACACACACACGCACACACACACACACATTCACTCGTCCGTTCATTCATTTTTTTCATTTTTTTCATTTTTTTCATTTTTTTCATTTTTTTCATTTTTTTCATTTTTTTCATTTTTTTCATTTTTTTCATGGCCGGGGGGACAGGGGAGTGTTCATACGCAAAACCAATGCATGGTACCCCTGCCTGTTTTAGGGTCACCATTCATGGTTCCGGCCAGGGTATTTTTCCGCAATATTCTGACCGCGAGAAGGCGGGCCCCTACTTGACGATCGCTGCTATCCATCCGTCGGGATTGGGCCGTCTGATCTATGGTAAAGGAGGTTTCGGCCGGCCTTCGAAGCAATACTCATTGACGACGCATTCTTCCTCATTCGCTCTGCTCACGATATGTTGTCTACTGCCCGCAAAATCTGCTGCGTGATCGGTGGTGGAAAAACTCGCATTCTCCTAGTTTTTTTTCCGTGTGCGTCATGAAGGCTACGCGCTGCAGAGGTTGCGAGCTGAGGCGATTACTCGAGGCTCAACATTTTCAAGGAGTACACACAACGCCATGGAGAATTGCCATTCGACTCGGAGGGCTTGCCGGAACCAAACGAAGATGTGGTATTGTTCCACCCCTCTGTCTCTTTCTCTGTGGTATGATCTATGTGTGGTTTGATTGTGTGGTTGTTTGCAGGTACCCTCTGACGATCTGCCGTGTGGCGCGACAGTGAAAAGCGCTTTAGGGACTCGCCACCTCCTCTTCATTCCCCTGGTTGTACGAGAGTGCCTGACTCAAGGCGGAGACACCAGGCGGCCCTCGAGTGGTGTGATTGGTCGCACCTCTGCCTCTGCTGGTTCTCCACGCGTAGCTCCATCATTCTTCGTCCCTCATCGGCATCGTGACCATCTGCGGGCTCACGTCTGAGGCGGACTGATTTTCTGCGGCGGATCTATCAAGCTAGGTGGCGGTTGACTATGATTGCATAGATGAAGATGGATGTGGCTGCCTGAAATGTTGTGTACGGGGTGTGATGACCACAAGGAGACCCACGGGTTTCAGGTAGTTTGGTGGCATCGGGGTTCTGATGACTGAGGTCTCGGAGGTTGGTGCTGCAGGTAGACGGGACATATTGAATAGCGGTGTTTGTGTCGGCCCAGGTATAAAGCGCCCTGGTGGGGTGGATGGGAGATTCTTGGACTGAGGTGGTTCTCTGTTTCATGCAACCTCGATTTTGGAGTTCCTACGTAGGGCTTGGAGACAGCGAGGGGTCCCTCTAGTGCCGTACCACCGGTCAGCGTTCACGGGGTCTGCGGACGGAGACCGGTCATGGAGTTCACCCCGTTCACGACACGGGAGTTCATGGAGTTCACGGAGAGCGGTTTTTTTTTTTTTTTTTTTTTTTTTTTTTTTTTTTTTTGCTTGGGGGGTATTTGTTTTTTTTTATAGGAGGGTGGGGGACATCGAAGGGTAACTCCCTATAATTTTTTCAAAAAACAATTTCACGAATAATATTTTTTTTAATTAAAAATAAAAAATAAAATAAATCAACCAGCCAAAATAAGCATTTTCGTTTGCTATTTTGTAGGTCATTTCGATTTTGTTTTATTTTTTCAATGTCATCACGCTGTGGGGCTTGAGGCGAATGTACCTGGGGGAGCCCAAAAAAAAAAAAAAAAAAAAAAAAAAAAAAAACGCCACTCTGTAGTGGTCGGCCCGTTCACAAAAAAAAACACCAAATGAACGGCCGGTCACGTTCATGTGACCGGTTCTGGTCACGGTCACGAGTACGACACTGGGTCCCTCCTTCTTGCTTCATTTTTTCTTCCCCCGTTCCTTTGTTTATTTTTTCTCTCTCGTTCGATAGACCTGATGGAATCAGAAGTAGCATTGTGCATGATTGTCTCTTGTGTAGTCATCTGCGTTAGTTTCTTGGCTTTTCTTGTATTTCTGGATGTAGGGAGAACAGGGGCTGCGGGATATTCAACGCCTTCCAACTCTAGGCCTAGCTCAGGGATATGCGCGGCAAATAATGGTGCCCTGGTTGACGAGTTGCTAAATTTGGTCGGGCAATTCATTGCTAAGCTAATGGAGGAGGGTGTTTCCTAAAGATTGCGACTTAGTTGATCGAGTCGGGTCTGCACTGGCACCGTAATGCCCTTCTCTGCGTGAACGCTGTTTCTGTTGTCGCTTTGAGATGCGGGAGGTGATTTTCGTTTGGGGAATGTTTCTGACGAACCTGTGTTATTGAAGGAGGCATTTGGTGGGATTATCCATCGTTTGATGACTATATCTGTCCCTCATATGATTGCTTTTCTTTCGTTCTTTGGTCTTTCATCCCTTGCCTTGCTCATGAACATGATAAATGGTAGCGTAAACTTGTGGATGCTGTTTATTTCGTCTTTTGCATGATTGGAAAGGAATGTGATTCCCCAGGTTAGAGTGAATCTAATACGTGATAGCATACCAGGCCGTTTTTATAACGGAGTTCATAGCATTTTATGCTATGTGTACAGTATAACACACACACATGGAGAGTTCTCCTAGGCACTGAATCGGGGTCGAATCCTCATTTTTCCCTGGTTATACTTTGCTATCACTTGCGAAGCGGTTTCACTCCCTGTTTCTTCCTTATTTCCATGCTTGAGTAATGCAGATGTGGCATGTTGCGGTCACGGTTGATTATGCTATTGGATGTATTGTAAGTTCATGAAATAGAGATGGATGGATACTAACGATTGTTCCAGGACTCGGAGTGGAGACCCTGCTATGACACCCAAGTTTGGGTTATTTCTACAGGGCTGCGGTCGGTATTGTTGTGGATGGCGGATCAGGTCGTGGTTACGGAACCCAAACACAGTATCCTTTGAAATATTTGCTAATTGAAGACAAGGAACGTTGCTCTCCCGGGAGTTGCGTTGGGGTTGAATCCCCTCGCCCTGATGTCTTCGCTATCCTACGCATAAGCGACCCTTCCGCCCTGGCTATCTGGCGTATTTTGGTCTCATGAGATAAAGATGGAACAATACTAACGTTTTCTTCCATGTATAGATGTTTTTATGACACCCTGGTTGGATCATTGTTACGGGGTTGCGGTGGGTATGTTTATGGATGACGGATCGGGCCGTGTTTATGGAACCTAAGCGTAGTATGCTTTGGATTTCTTATTGAAACAAGGAGCTTCGTTCTCTTGGGAGTTGCGTTGGGGTTGAGCCCCCTCGCCCTGATATCTCCGCCATCCTACGCATAAGCGACCCTTCCCCTTGGCTTTGACAATGCTGAGATATGCCTGGGGTCTGCTTGCGTCTATATTTGGGCGATTGAAAGTAATCATGGCAGATGTGAAGCCCTTGTCTTTTGGGACTAATCCCCTGATACCTTGATTGGCTTAACACCTAACACGAAAAGCCCCCCCTGGTCAATCTTGTTGAAAAGAAGGACACCGAATGGCTGCTTTGCTTTTTCAATTTCTTCTGATTGCTCACCTCGGCTTTACCGTGGTCTGTGTGATATGTGGCTATCCCTGGAGAGGCTGTGTGCAGGGCTGCCTGTTTTCTCTATGTTTTTCGAACCTCATGATGCCTCGACCATCTTCTATTTTCTCGACCCCCCGTTGGCTGTTGGCTGGGCCTCCCCGTGTGTTTGCCTTGGATGGTTTGCAGACCCCCTCTCCGGTCGCAGAGGAGGATTCCGAGGGTAGTGATCCGGACCTAACTCCCGATACCTGGTGGGACAACACCTTGTCCAAATACGAGTGGCTTCGGGATCTTCCATCCCCCTCAAAACCTACCAAGGCGCTGATCTCGACGCTAAACAAGCACATCTTGGAAGAGGTGGGGAGGTTGGTGGGTGCGGGGAAGTTCCCCCACCTCACAAGGGTGACGAAATTTAACGAGTGGGCGGAGCTGGCCTGGACTTTCAAAAATGATAGGGCGGTGTTAGTAGAGTTGATCGAGAGATACGCAGCAAACGCAGAAAAGGTGGCTTCCAAGGATTTGAAGGAAGACCGGACCATCGAGCTGAAGACGTCGGAAGCGGAGAAGGTATGGTTGAAGGCCTGGGGGCTGCCATCGACTCATCTGGACTGGTTCATGGCACGGTACAATACGGAGGAGGCGGACGGGGGTTCTTCTATGTTGGATGTTTTCAACTTGGACGAGGACGAAAGGATGGAAGTTGATTTCCTCATAGCGCCAGGAGCGGATCTCACTGAGAGGCACAAGAGACCTACGGCGAGGGATTATGAGAGGCACACATTCCTCCCATTGGTGAGCTCGCACTGGATTGAGGATATTGCGTGTTCTGTCCAAGATAGGGTGTGGAGGCTCGAGTCATTCAATCATCTTGCTCCAATCGGCATTAAGGCGTATAAGTTTTTGGCGGGGGCGAAGAAGGAGGATCTGGAGGAGTGTTACAACGATGCGCTCGCAGGCGTGTTAGTATATGGGGGGAAGAAGAAGACACCCCATAAGGGTGGCCGGTTGTCTTTCCCTGCTCTGCAAGAGCTGGATGCGGAGAAGTGCCAGTACCAGAAGTCGGTGGTCATGCAGAAGACCGCCCCGTTGAGCTGTGCAAGGGACCTTAACGAGCTGAAGAAGTTCTGGAACATGGGAAGACCATATTTGAAATGCAAGTGGGGGTACCAGAACACTCGGAAGTGCGACGCTGGGCTGCTTTGGTTTGATCAGGTCCTATGGTACCTCTTCGGCGAGTCTTCGCCCACCTGGAGGTCATCATTCCTTCGACAAATTCAGGGAAGGCCAGGTTTGTCACGGTGTTACAGCACTGCCGTAGTACGTGGCGGCCTTTGATGCTGGCTAACATCACATTCATCTATATCCGCCACTTCATGATGCTCGCCTCCCAAGCTCTCCTGCGCAATCCGACCTGCACCCCTGATCAGCTGCTGAACAGACATTTGATGGCGAGCCCCTTTCCCTGGATCTTGACCAAGCATGCACTGCCACAGAAGCTCTCTAGGAAAGCCCCTCAGCAATTGGGGGGAGACCAGTTACCTAACAAGAGGGTCTCGCTCGATGGCCGGGGTCAGCAACCTCTGCGGTTCACACCTGTGCAAAGGGAGCTGACTGTGGGATCCCAGGGGTCGACGGCCTCTGAGATACTCACCCCGCCAGAGCCCCGCCTCCCCTCTCACACCAACAGTGGGGCTTCCTCTTCCATGCTCTCAGAGGTTCCCAAACGCAGGCGACACTCAATAGGAAACCAACCAAACGAGGACTGTGCGGTTAATGACCCATAGTCGGGGCTGCATGGCTTACGTAGCACTCGTGGGTGTTTGCCGTCCCAACCCTCATGACCGATTGAGTGTTTTTCCTTTTTCTTTTTTCGTTTTTGATTGGGTCTCAGATGGATTGGATGTTGCATTTCCAGTGTTTCCTTGTTTTGTTTCTACTACGAATATTGGGCTAATCATCACGACTAATGTTTTCCTCCTCCTGATGTTGATGTCATTTAATTGTCGTCTGTGGTTGATTTTTAGGAAAAGCGGGGACACATGGGGCTCACTCCCGCAGGGAGAAAAAAGTGGATCAAAACGCCCGCAGCCACGAATGTGAGACCTGTATACGTGCATTTATTATACACGAGAAGGCTTTTTGAGGCGATCAATGTCAGAAGGATTTCTTAGGATGCGCTAGCCCGGGTAGCCCCAGATGCGCTTGGTTCGCTCGATGCGGTGATTTTTGGTTGGAAATACGGGGAGCGTGTCTCTGCCCGGCTATACAGGCCTGCCGAGGTCTTCAGGGATTTCGATCTCTTGTCTTGGCAGGATAGCACCAAGCCGGACAGGTGCCCTTGTGGGACAGCTAGNAGTTTTTTTTCCGTGTGCGTCGTGAAGGCTACGTGCTGCAGAGGTTGCGAGCTGAGGCGACTACTCGAGGCTCGGCATTTTAAAGGAGTACACACAGCGCCATGGAGGATGTGGAATTGCCATTCGGCTAAGAGGGCTTGCCGGAACCAAACGAAGAAGTGGTATTGGTCCACCCCTCTGTCTCGTTCTCTGTGGTATGATCTGTGTGTGGCTTGATTGTGTGGTTGTTTGCAAGTACCCTCTGACGATCTGCCGTGTGGCACGGCAGTGAAAAGCGCTTCAGGGAGTCGCCACCTCCTCTGCATTCCCCTGGCTGTACGAGAGTGCCTGACTCAAGGCGGAGACACCAGGCGGCCCTCGAGTGGTGTGATCGGTCGCACCTCTGCCTCTGCTGGTTCTCCACGCGTAGCTGCATCATTCTTCATCCCTCATCGGCATCATGACCATCTGCGGGCTCACGTCTGAGGTGGACTGATTTTCTGCGGTGGATCTATCGAGCTAGGTGGCGGCTGGCTATGATTGCATAGATGAAGATGGATGTGGCTGCCTGAAATGCTGTGTACGGGGTGTGATGACCACAAGGAGACCCACGGGTTTCAGGTAGTTTGGTGGCATCGGGGTTTTGATGACTGAGGTCTCGGGGGTTGGTGCTGCCGGTAGACGGGACATATTGAATAGCGGTGTTTGTGTGGGCCCAGGTATAAGGCGCCCAGGTATAAGGCGCCCAGGTATAAGGCGCCCTGGTGGGGTGGATGGGAGATTCTTGGACTGATGGCTGAGGTGGTTCTCCGTTTCATGCAACATCGATTTTGGAGTTCCTACGTGGGGCTTGGAGACAGCGAGGGGTCCCTCCTTCTTGCTTCATTTTTTCTTCCCCCGTTCCTTYGTTTATTTTTTCTCTCTCGTTCGATAGACCTGATGGAATCAGAAGTAGCATTGTGCATGATTRTCTCCTGTGTAGTCATCTGCRTTAGTTTCTTGGCTTTTCTTGTATTTMTGGATGTAGGGAGAACAGGGGCTGTGGGATGTTCGACGCCTTCCAACTCTAGGCCTAGCTCAGGGATATGCGYGGCAAATAACGGTGCCCTGGTTGACGAGTTGCTAAAGCTGGTCGGGCAATTCATTGCTAAGCTAATGGAGGAGGGTGTTTCCTAAAGATTGCGACTTAGTTGATCGAGCCGGGTCTGCACTGGCACCGTAATGCCCTTGTATGCGTGAACACTATTTCTGTTGTCGCTTCGGGATGCGGGAGGTGGTTTTCGTTTGGGGAATGTTTTTGATGAACCTGTGTTATTGAAGGAGGCATTTGGTGGGATTATCCATCGTCTGATGACTATATCTGTCCCTCGTATGATTGCTTTTCTTTCGTTCTTTGGTCTTTCATCCCTTGCCTTGCTCATGAACATGATAAATGGCAGCGTAAACTTGTGGATGCTGCTTATTTCGTCTTTTGCATGATTGGAAAGGAATGTGATTCCCCAGGTTGCAGTGAATCTAATACGTGATAGCATACCAGGCCGTTTTTATTACGGAGTTCATAGCATTTTATGCTATGCGTACAGTATAACACACACATGGAGAGTTCTCCTAGGCACTGAATCGGGGTCGAATCCTCGTTTTTCCCTGGTTATACTTTGCTATCACTTGCGAAGCGGGTTCACTCCCTGTTTCTTCCTTATTTCCATGCTTGAGTAATGCATATGTGGCGTGTTGCGGTCACGGTTGATTATGCTATCAGATGTATTGTGAGTTCATGAGATAGAGATGGATGGATACTAGCGATTGTTCCAGGACTCGGAGTAGAGACCCTGCTATGACACCCAAGTTTGGGTTATTTCTACAGGGCTGCGGTGGGTACTGTTGTGGATGGCGGATCAGGCCGTGGTTACGGAACCCAAGCACAGTATGCTTCGAAATATTTTCTAATTGAAGACAAGGAGCGTTGCTCTCCCGGGAGTTGCGTTGGGGTTGAATCCCCTCGCCCTGATGTCTCCGCCATCCTACGCATAAGCGACCCTTCCCCCCTGGCTATCTGGCGTATTTTGGTCTCATGAGATAAAGATGGAACAATATTAACGTTTTCTTCCATGTATAGATGCTTTTATGACACCCTGGTTGGATCATCGTTACGGGGTTGCGGTGGGTATCTTTACGGATGACGGATCGGGCCGTGTTTACGGAACCTAAGCGTAGTATGCTTTGGATTTCTTTTTGTATTGAAACAAGGAGTGTCGTTCTCCCGGGAGTTGCATTGGGGTTGAGCCCCCTCGCCCTGATATCTCCGCCATCCTACGCATAAGCGGCCCTTCCCCCTGGCTTTGACAATGCTTGGGGTCTGCTTGCGTCTATATTTGGGCGATTGAAAGTAATCATGGCAGATGTGAAGCCCTTGTCTTTTAGGACTAATCCCCTGATACCTTGATTGGCTTAACACCTAACACGAACCCCCCCCCCTGGTCAATCCTGTTGAAAAGAAGGACACCGGATGGCTGCTTTGCTTTTTCAATTTCTTCTGATCGCTCACCTCGGCTTTACCGTGGTCTGTGTGATATGTGGCTATCCCTGGAGAGGCTGTGTGCAGGGCTACCTGTTTTTCTCTATGTTTTTCGACCCTCATGATGCCTCGACCCTCTTGTATTTTCTCGACCCCCCGTTGGCTGTTGGCTGGGCCTCCCCGTGTGTTTGCCTTGGATGGTTTGCAGACCCCCTCTCCGGTCGCAGAGGAGGATTCTAAGGGTAGTGACCCGGACCTAACTCCCGATACTTGGTGGGACAACACCTTGTCCAAATACGAGTGGCTTCGGGATCTTCCATCCCCCTCAAAACCTACCAAGGCGCTGATCTCGACGCTAAACAAGCACATCTTGGAAGAGGTGGGGAGGTTGGTGGGTGCGGGGAAGTTCCCCCACCTCACAAGGGTGACGAAATTTAACGAGTGGGCGGAGCTGGCCTGGACTTTCAAAAATGATAGGGCGGTGTTAGTAGAGTTGATCGAGAGATACGCAGCAAACGCAGAAAAGGTGGCTTCCAAGGATTTGAAGGAAGACCGGACCATCGAGCTGAAGACGTCGGAAGCGGAGAAGGTATGGTTGAAGGCCTGGGGGCTGCCATCGACTCATCTGGACTGGTTCATGGCACGGTACAATACGGAGGAGGCGGACGGGGGTTCTTCTATGTTGGATGTTTTCAACTTGGACGAGGACGAAAGGATGGAAGTTGATTTCCTCATAGCGCCAGGAGCGGATCTCACTGAGAGGCACAAGAGACCTACGGCGAGGGATTATGAGAGGCACACATTCCTCCCATTGGTGAGCTCGCACTGGATTGAGGATATTGCGTGTTCTGTCCAAGATAGGGTGTGGAGGCTCGAGTCATTCAATCATCTTGCTCCAATCGGCATTAAGGCGTATAAGTTTTTGGCGGGGGCGAAGAAGGAGGATCTGGAGGAGTGTTACAACAATGCGCTCGCAGGCGTGTTAGTATATGGGGGGAAGAAGAAGACACCCCATAAGGGTGGCCGGTTGTCGTTCCCTGCTCTGCAAGAGCTGGATGCGGAGAAGTGCCAGTACCAGAAGCCGGTGGTCATGCAGAAGACCGCCCCGCTGAGCTGTGCAAGGGACCTTAACGCGCTGAAGAAGTTCTGGAACATCGGAAGACCATATTTGAAATGCAAGTGCAGGTACCAAAACACTCGGAAGTGCGATGCTGGGCTGCTCTGGTTTGATCAGGTCCTATGGTACCTCTTCGGCGAGTCTTCGCCCACCTGGAGGTCATCATTCCTTCGACAAATTCAGGGAAGGCCAGGTTTGTCACGGTGTTACAGCACTGCCGTAGTACGTGGCGGCCTTTGATGCTGGCTAACATCACATTCATCTATATCCGCCACTTCATGATGCTCGCCTCCCAAGCTCTCCTGCGCAATCCGACCTGCACCCCTGATCAGCTGCTGAACAGACATTTGATGGCGAGCCCCTTTCCCTGGATCTTGACCAAGCATGCACTGCCACAGAAGCTCTCTAGGAAAGCCCCTCAGCAATTGGGGGGAGACCAGTTACCTAACAAGAGGGTCTCGCTCGATGGCCGGGGTCAGCAACCTCTGCGGTTCACACCTGTGCAAAGGGAGCTGACTGTGGGATCCCAGGGGTCGACGGCCTCTGAGATACTCACCCCGCCAGAGCCCCGCCTCCCCTCTCACACCAACAGTGGGGCTTCCTCTTCCATGCTCTCAGAGGTTCCCAAACGCAGGCGACACTCAATAGGAAACCAACCAAACGAGGACTGTGCGGTTAATGACCCATAGTCGGGGCTGCATGGCTTACGTAGCACTCGTGGGTGTTTGCCGTCCCAACCCTCATGACCGATTGAGTGTTTTTCCTTTTTCTTTTTTCGTTTTTGATTGGGTCTCAGATGGATTGGATGTTGCATTTCCAGTGTTTCCTTGTTTTGTTTCTACTACGAATATTGGGCTAATCATCACGACTAATGTTTTCCTCCTCCTGATGTTGATGTCATTTAATTGTCGTCTGTGGTTGATTTTTAGGAAAAGCGGGGACACATGGGGCTCACTCCCGCAGGGAGAAAAAAGTGGATCAAAACGCCCGCAGCCACGAATGTGAGACCTGTATACGTGCATTTATTATACACGAGAAGGCTTTTTGAGGCGATCAATGTCAGAAGGATTTCTTAGGATGCGCTAGCCCGGGTAGCCCCAGATGCGCTTGGTTCGCTCGATGCGGTGATTTTTGGTTGGAAATACGGGGAGCGTGTCTCTGCCCGGCTATACAGGCCTGCCGAGGTCTTCAGGGATTTCGATCTCTTGTCTTGGCAGGATAGCACCAAGCCGGACAGGTGCCCTTGTGGGACAGCTAGGTTTCGCCCTTTTCATCAATGGGAGACCATGGATATGGTCGAGGATCCAGAACGGAACCAATCGCATGTACTGACACTGGACCCAAGGATATCCTCCTCACCCTCGGTGAGAGCGCTGCTTGAAGCAGGACTAAACCATATCCCGGTTCAACCGCTTGATGTCAAAAGTGCCCTTGCACAGATTTCTGCCGCCTAGGCTTGCCAGTGTCCCTCATTTAGAACGTGGAGATTGGGGGAAACAGAGACCCTATATAAAAAAAAAAAAAACGGAAAGGGCCGCGTCACTTGCTATTGGCTAGCGCAGTACTCCTGAAAACAAGGGGCTACTCCCAGTTCTCGTGTAGGGGAAGCAGACACTTTGGGTCGCTCAAGCCGGGATCTGTCTCATGAGCCTAGTGCATGCTATACTATAACTGTCGTGAGTGTGGGGTGCTCAGGCTATCTGGCAAGTGGCTATGGCGCGCAGCAAAGGTCTTTACGGCTATAAGTCGAGATACCTGCGGTACTTTTGGAGCTGGGAGCCTAAGAGAGAGGAGGGTGTCATAGTTGATGCCTGTCTGAACTATAGCAAACATGATCACGCAGTAAAGTTGAGAGTCAACGTTTACGGGGCAAAAAAGCAAGAAATGATGGAGGATGTTGCGATTCAGGGAGTGGTCACCGAGGCTCATGACAGAGTCGAACATAGGTGCCGGTGAGATCGGGTGACTACTGCTTTAAAAGTTATTGTTACTTACCATGAAGAAGAGACATACATGAGTACTACCGAGCGAGAGCAACAAGAGCTAGACCGGGACTCAGAGGCAGATTCCGAGGAAAGTGACGCTCAGACCCGGTCCTAGCACGGGCTGGAGCAGTGGAGAAGGGAGCATCCGCCGACCGAGTCGGTAGAGGATGGGCCCGAGGCTAGTTCTGGCCAGCGGAGGGACTAAGTTTACGAGAGAAAGGCAGTTATGTACGAGCGGCGAGAAGGTGATAACGTGCGGGAAGTGAGTGAAGCGCATGCGCAGTGGGAGTGGGAGGAGAGAGAGGGCTATTTGCGTTCGTGCGGCCCTGGTGATGACGTCGGTTCCAAACGAGTCATGGGGGTGATGCGTACATACTCAGTTGATGGGCTGGAATGCAAGTATGCCAGTGAAGGTTGACGCCCAAATAACTGTCCGGTCCTATCTGTATTTGAGGGAGTCTATCAGGCCTACTCGGGATATAGCGAGATGAAGGGGAGATAGAGTCCACGCGAGGCGGTTACAAAGGGACACACATGTGTGAAGAAGAGAGGTACGAGAGAGAGGCCGTTGACGCGGTCGTTATTGCCAAGTCATAGCGAGGCGAAGGGGGTCATCATGTTGAGAGGATGACGTGTGCGGATACATGACTAGGCGTCTGTGGAAAGAGAGGATGTGCCATGTGCAAGAGTGACTTGGCTTTCGTCGCCTTGACTTTGACCATGCAGAGTGGTCACAGAGGGGGTTCAGAGGCGTTGTTTCCTACGAGATGGCTGTGGGCTGAAAGAGAGAACGATGCTTGAGTTTTGGCTGGACAAGCGGGATGGGGAAAGTCGGACTTCCGTGAAGGGCTCCGTGTGCGAGCGAGGGGTTGACGTTATCAACTCTATCCTTGCTCATCCTCACCGGTCCCTTGGCGCGCAGACCCCCATCAACTGCTATTCGCAAAGAGTAGCAAAGGAGGATATGACCACAATGTCGAGGGAGTGTCACTTGTATGCTTGTGGGCTAAGTACGCATGGGAGGTGAGAATGATGGATTGCCAACTAATTGGAGTGTCTGGCCCTGGGGAATGAGTGCGGTTAATTGCTGCTATCGCCCTCTTCGAGAGTTAACACTCTTGAGGTTTGCATTCCCATTGCCATCTTTCGTTAGCGCGCATTCTCTCAGTTGAGAGCATTATCTAATGATCCACTAGAAAAAGCCTTGTGTAAGTCACTGACGCTTGTTGCGAAAAGGAGTTTCTTGACTTACCATGTCTCTGCGCAGACGTGATCATGTGAATTAAGAGTCCATAGAGAAGCTTATCACTATCATCGTTGTGATTAGAGCACGTTCAGCAACTCGTGAGTACCGAGCGAGTTTTAGAATGTAAACGAGACGGGTTTAGATCTACTCTCACATGTATGTGGATTATTTACCACATGTGACGTGTTGCCTTCTTGTTATAAAGGAAGATTTCAATTGTTTTTATCTAGTTCTGGGTCGTTTGCTATCAACAGCGAGTTAGTTGGGTGACCTTGAATGGGAAGTAACTACTAGTACATGTAGTTAACGCCACCTTGCATTTCTACCCGCCATGCGCCGTCCTTACACGTTGTGAGCATTACTCGTTAGTTCTTCAGACGAGCGTTGAGCAGGCTGGCTTTGAACTAAGTCGTTGAGGTCACTGCAATGTTTTGTACGTGAGGCAATTTTCCTCCTTGCGGCTAGGTTCCCCTGGTCCCACTAAGTGCTCATGTCCTTCTTCAAATTTCTTTTTCTCTTTGGCTCGGAAACGGTGATCTAGAGAAATTGAATGACGTCGATCATCATGGGGTTTTGGCGGGGAATACAGAAAGACGCATACATGAAGATAAGATATTCTCGTGTATCCTTATCCGTTCTATAAACTCACCGTCGTTGCTTTGAATTCTTGGCTCGAGGCAACTATGAGTTGTCAGTGTCCTGTACGCTGGATGTCGTTTGCGAGAGGTCGATGATCGACTTTGGCGAGCTTCGTGATAAGCATTCACCCTTTTAGTGCTTGTTAATAAATCTCTAGCCTAACAGTCAGGATTCGTCTGCCTCCGTGCAAGAGCAAAAAAGAAAACGTTGAAGCAGAGCAGATTATAAAGTAATGGCATTATTGACTTATCGTCTAGCCATGGTTGCCCAATGGAAAAGAAGCGAGTGACTCTTAGGAAGGTTGCATACTTGCTTGCTAAGTTTCTAATGGACGGGGATTAGGGTCGCTCGTTTCACGACACTGGGTTGTTCAACGAAAAAGGGTTGTTGACTCGATCTAGTCCAAAACCTTTCTGCGTATGCTGAGATTAAGATCATGTTTGGTGTGAGAACAAAGCGTGTTGCCATATTGAGCCCTATGAAATGCCTTGAGTGAGGGTTGGGTGAACAATGCGAGGGCGGATCTGAAATGTGAGACCCTGAGCAGGAACTGGGTTTGTATTGCTCTGTGTCGTGGTTATTACCTGAATGTCCCGTGGGGGCTCTAATCTGTCGACAGTAGCCCTTCGTCACTGTACCTAAGTGCGAGAAAGAGCTGAGCAACATTCAGTGTGAGGTCACCCTCATGTGCCTCGTTTTTGATAGTCCTGAGTGTACTATTCGAGTGGGGTTCACCAACCGTTATGCGCTGTGCACTAGTCTGGTCAGGTCCGTTGCCAGAAAGATGTGGCGGTCAAAGAATCACCCTGGTGGTGTGACCGCCTCTTATGTTTTTCTCATCACGCAGACTTCACATCAGCGAAGAATTCGAGTGAAAGATGCTAATATTATTTTATGCAAGACTCGGAGCGAGGGTTAAACTGAATTTCAGTGAAAACTACTCAAATGGAAGAGATAGACTCTCCTCATGCTCAACCAGACTGATTCTAAACCTTTCTGACATCTGTCTTTCCGCTCTCTGATCTATTCATTGTTAACCATTATTTGAATCTGCCCGATTCGTCTAGCTTAACATCTACCTGGGTCCAGGTCTGTGCACTACGATGCTTGCACAGTCCACAAGCGAGAATTACCTGCGTCTGTACTCAAACTCGTTGTGCCAGACACTAATTGAGTCTGGATCAAATAGCGGCTGCCCTGTGCCCTATCGAGGCTTACTGTTGGGGGCGACCTGCGCATTACGTGAACAGTGTCTATGAATAGTGGCTATGCCTGCAATGTGTAAGTAGCTGGAACTGAGACCAGCAGTCCCAATGTTACAATTTACAAACGAGAGTGTGTGTGTGAGAGAGAGAGACGGTGTGCACGCGCGAGTGTGTGTGTGTGTGTGTGCATACAAGTGTGTGTGTGTGTGTGTGTGTGTGTACATGCGTTCCGCTGAGTGTGTGTGTGTGTATGTGTGTGTGTGTGTGTGTGCACGTTGTCGCACTTTTTGCAGTCGGACCACTTCAAGCGACCGGAAAGCCAAGAGGTTGTCACGCAGGATTCTGTATGTGTTTGCAATAAATAAAATAAATTAAATAAGCAAATCCCTTCCTGTTGTGTGCGTCCGACTTCGAGCGAGACCCTTCAATTGCGGTCTTTGCCGGTCCCCGGTCTTAGGAATCTTTAATTGTGATTCGGAACAGCAATGATAATGCAGATAATAAAAATTAAATTAAATATGTCATGTGTGTATCAAGATGTCAATTTAGGAATTTGAGAACTGTGACATAATCAGCAATGAAATACAATCATCAAGCAATGCAAGAAGAGAACATCAAGACTGACTGACTCAGGGCAAAGACAAAATGAATGAGGGAAGAGTGGGAACTCATAAAATCTCAGAAAGTACACATAAGCAAGTGTGGTCAGCAGCTCTCAAGAGTCCTCACTCAACCCTCTAGATAGTCACTCTCAATCTCTCGTTCCGTTGCTTGTCTCTAGTGCTATGACCCACGCCCACGTACAGTCTGAGACTGAGGCCTCGTGACAAAGTGTCACCTGAAGCCAGCAAGCTCTGAGCATGACCATCCAAAATACATGACACGAAAGTTAACCATGGAGCAGAACTCCTCCCACAATGTAGGCAACCCGTCCACTGAGAAGACTCCTCGCCTGAGGTATGGGTACTCGGTTGGCTCTGTCAGTGCCTCAATGTCGATCACCGCTGGAGAGATATACATTTTTGCCAAGCCGATCATATCATGCCAACCCGTGTCATCTGTGAGAAGGAAAGGAACGGGAGGCTTAGGATAATCCGTATAAAGTTTGGGCCCAAAGCTGAGAATTAGTTTGGTACCGCTCTCATCGATTTCTCTCTCCCTCTGCTCGAGATACCTCGTGGCGGAGATCCACGCTGCATCAAAATGCTCATGAGCCTCTTTGCCCTTCTTCAGATAGGGCCTCAGATCGTGGATAGTGCCATCAGCAAAACTGGTCTGGACAACGAAGATTGACAGATCTCCTTGTCTGAAACCAATGGCACTAGCATACTGATAACGGAATGCCTCTTTGCATGAAATCTGATTGAGATTGGTCAGCACTGACTCGCTGACTCGAAATGATTCGACTATACTCATGGAAAATGACGTATGTTGTCTGCTGATTGGTGCTGATCCGACTCTTGAGTTGATTGTTGAACTGACTGCTATGCTGACCTGAATAAATTAACTGTTGCTTACTAGTGAACGTTTTGTTGTCGTTCGAAGTTGGCTATCGTTTGTTGAAGAAAGCCTGTTGCAGTTTAGTTTGGTTGTTCGTTGATTAGATACAGACTGTGTAGTGACTGATTAGCAATAGGATAACAACTGAACGATAGTTGAGTAGCAACTGAAAAGAATAAGACATAGTTCAAAGCTCTGAATTCTGCACAATGTGTCGTTCTAAGTCCTGGGGACTTACAAAATGTTTTTTCTGAGTTCCGATCACTTGTCAAAATACCTTTCCTGAGTTACGAGTACAGTTAAACGCTGTCTGTGTGTATTCCGAAAGTTGTCTGAGTATTTTGCTAGTGTAATGTCTGAGTCTTGCTTGAGTAACGCTTGAGTATTGCTTAAATAACGCTAGAGCATTGTTTGAGTAACGTCTGAGTATTGCTTAAGTAGTGTCAAAGTCTTGCTTGAGTAATGCCTAAGTATTGTTTGAGTAGCATCTGAGTATTGCTTGAGTAAAGTCTGAGTCTGATTTCTGGTTGTCTACTAACCCAATTATAGATTGCCAAAGCATTGACAATTTTACGCCTAAAGAGCCAAGAAAATTGTAGACCTCGACATGAACAGCAATAGTACAGTCGCTGATTGACCTTCCGGCTGGAATCCAGAAAACCTCGATATTTAGTTGTTGAGCCACCCCCGTTATCTGACTGATATCCACGCACCCAATGAATGCTTGAAACTCTGAGTACTAGTTGCGTGTTTGTCAGACAATGCTTGAACGCTGAATGAGAGTTTGCTAGATGACTGGGTCTTAGAGTTGCTATATACCCCGCTCCCACCAATCTATCCTTTCCTACATTTGACAAGGTACTGTCCCCAACCTTTTCACTCCTCACTCTTGTAGTTACGCGCTAAGTGACTCCCGTGCCTGGTCCACCGTTTCTACAGATGAGTAGGTGTTGTGCAGTCGTCCATCCAGCTCGTGCAGGTAAACAGTATATGACACGCTCATTTGATCTTTCACTGTTTTCAACATTCTTCTTCTCATTAACCCCA
The DNA here is from genome assembly GCA_003427395.1 of Chara braunii. Taxonomy (NCBI): domain Eukaryota; kingdom Viridiplantae; phylum Streptophyta; class Charophyceae; order Charales; family Characeae; genus Chara; species Chara braunii. Next base: position 639,387 of record BFEA01000108.1, on the reverse strand, counting down.
AGATATACGGAATCCTTTTGACTACTTTTCCTTCCCAGTCACCCCTTCTGTCTAGGCGGAGGGAGTAGGTCGTTCTCTCCCAGCCTGTACCTTCCATGGCAGTCCTGCCCTTTGATATCCTTAACTTGGTCCTGCAGTGGACAGGATGGAAGGAGGACTGCAAATGCTTTCCCACGAGACTCGCTCGCTTCGTTTTCACTTGACCACGACACTGACCCTCAGTCACGTGCAGGACAGACCCCTTTTTCGAGATTCACATATCCAATTCCATGAACCCCAGTGGTAAAATACTGTCGGTTCAGCCCAGGGTTTTCTGGGTTGAGGGCTTGACCTTAAATACAGCCCACCCATACCACACGGACAAGTCAGATTCAATGAGACGCTCTAATTAAAAGCCCGAAATAACTAAAACTCGGAGACCAAGGTTTTCTTTTTATCTGAAAACTAACACCTGGCGCTTGACTAAGTTGTATCCAACTTTGAAGGGAGCTGACAAAACAGGACCTCAGAGAAAATCGTCCTGGTGATCAAGCCTATTATCGATTAGGCAGATGATCATCAAAAGACAGCGTCTCCTGAGAACAGAAAAAGGAGGTGCATGCAGCACAATAGCAAGGACGAAATTATGACTCTGCACGCTTTTGGAGTGGGCGCCTGCTCCGACTTGAACAGACTCGTACATTTAGTCACCATCAAGTAGGTATTTAGTGAGGACGTAAGAAATCCTTCTCAGTGTTGCTTTTCTCTTCCCCATACATCCAAAGTCAAGGCACGGATGGAGATCAAAAGGGTATCGTCCCCATGCTTCCTTCGGCATACAAGTACTCCCAAAGTCAGAAGCAGGTCTGCATATTCGACAGATACCTACTTGCTCTCATCAAACCAGCAAGAAAGGGAAAACACTCAAGCATGCGTTCGTCTATTCACATGGGCGCGTACTAACTTATATGGACACACACGCAATCTCCCTCAAGTCACAAGTGAACTCATACAGCTGCAAACAAATATTCAACTGACAAGATATGAGTGAGCCGGAACAACCGTTCACTTATGCAATCACGCAGACGTAGTCACGTAGTTATACAATGTTGTTACACGGTGCAGTCTGCATTGTGTTGTCAAACGATGTGATGACACTGTGCAGTTGCATGTTGAGGTCACACTTGCGTAATCAGCACTGTGCAGTTACACGGTGTGAAGACACTGTGTTAACGCACGTCGTGGTCACACTGTGTAATCAGCACTATGCAGTCACAAGGTGCGATGACACTGTGTTAACGCACGCCATGGTCACTCCGTGTGATCACAGGCTGACGAAAAGGAAGAGTCTGGTTCCAAATCGTGTTTGTAATTTCCGTCTCCAAGGGCATAAAACACACAAAAACGAGGGTTACATGTCTCTTTGGCCTTGCCAAATAGTCAAACAAGCAGCTCAATGCAAGCAGTACTTCCAAATGAACAAGTATACGGTCATATCAATGCCATGAATGTTCAGCTCCAGTGTCACTAAGCGCTCAAATTAGGCCTCAACGCGCCGGCCCCCTCCCATTATTTACCCGTTTGCACTGCCTACCTGAGGGCCTGATTCGTTATCATGAGGCAGCTTGATTGGTTAATAACGATCTTTCACACTACTTGGCCGGACTAAAAAAACAGAAAAGGAATACTAAGCAGAACACTAAAATCAGCAGAAATAATAAGGGATTATTTTGCAATGACTATTATCTTATCTGAGGACACGGTTAAGATGGTCGTGAAAGAAACGCGTTGACGACCCTTGATTGCAGTCCCCATTACAGGTTGAAAGTCACAAGATGAGGGCGAGACAGATAGTCGCCAATACAAATGTTCCCACCAGTAAGTGAAAACGTTCTCAAGGTGCAAGATACACCTCCCTCTCGCTGGTTTCGTCCGTTTCAAAATTCCCTTTTGACGCGAGGCGGCGGACCTTTCTCACACTGGTTCCACACATGCCCTGTGGAGCGCGTGCGTTGGACTCTTCAACGGACTGCTCATCCAGGAGGCAGTGGCAATGGTCTTGGACCGCCTGGCGAGCCAACTATCCAGAGCATGCATGCAGGCGTATCTTCACGTCTCCTCTCAGCATAACAGTATGAGGAGCACATTGGCCAGCAGTTCGCTCAGACACTTCTATGCGTGCAGATGACGGAGTCCGCCAGGAGAGCAAGGGTCGAAGCCTTCCATAGCTCCCATGTTGACATCAACACCCCCTTTTTGCACGGGTCACCCCGTACTCATTACAGTGCCCGAACTCTCTCTGCGTTCTGCCCCCAATCACAACTCTACCCTTAGATGGCATAGCCACACTTCATCAGCTCAGCACTCGTAAGTGTCGGGTGACTGACTGCCCCAAGAGCAGTCTGAAAAAACGCTCGCTCGACCTCGCTCCGTCAGTGTACAGCTGACGCCAAGTGTGTATCGTGCACATGCATAAGCCCCTGTGCTTGTCTATCTCCCCGCGGCTAGCCCACTTGTTTTTCCACCTTTCTGACGAATGCGTTAGGCTCACGCGCTGTGATCGTGCACAGTCCACTGGTTTTTACGTTCGTCACACACCGCACGCTTGCCCGCGCTTTCGCTCACGCCCTCTCCCCTTTCGTTGACCGCCTTCTCTCTCTCCGTTTCAGGTTCAGTCCCGTTTTCACTCTCTCCCGCACGTCGTCTCAGACCTGTCTTTTCCCCCTGTTCTGCCTCTCACCCGTCCCGCGGCCTCTGGGGGTCAGCTGTCGAGAGCTGGCCTCGGGTCCCTCTTCCACCGGCTTCGCGGCTCGGTGATACCTCTCGATCTTGCCTGGTCTATTCCAGGACCTGAGGTCCGTCTCCCGATCTCCTGCCTCGCTCATCTCGCTCCCCCCCCCTGAGTCCCGATCCAGATGGGCTTGTTCCAGGTCCGCTGTGTCCATTGAGGTCTCGGTCTCATGATACGAGACCGTTACCTGCAATCTTGTTGTCACTCCGTCCCTCCTGCAATGCCTCTCCGCACGATCTTTCGCCTCCGTGATCGCGTCCTGTAGTTTTCCATCAGTCCGCATCTCCACCTCTCTGGCCCCTTCTACGTTAATCTTCATCCTCACTTCATCACCCCCATCGTAGTTGAGCATGACTGTGATCCACGGCCCTTCCCCAGACATGGGTTTCCACCGGGCCTGGTGATACCAATACCCGGGCCTGTACCCATGCAATGTCATAGCCGCTCTTTCTTAATAGCCAGCACCCGTTCGGTAAACAGTACAGCACAAACCCATCAACTTCCAATAGCACGCCTCTCTCCACCAGAGCCCGCGGTACAGACTGCGTGCTACCAGGCTGTCGGCCGCGGACGATATTCCGACTCCCTCTTCCTTTTATAGGCTTGCCTCCCTGCGTTCTAAATGAGGTATTCCGATTAGTCCTTTTCGGATCTTACCGGATTCAAGAATTTAAAAAAAGAAAAGTTTTAAAATAAAGCAATAAATAAAATGAGGCGATAAACTAAAACTAAATCATTTTCAGAAAGTAATACTCGAGCCTGAAACCCAACGGTCGATCATGAACCAGCCTTGCACTTGTCAGTCTCAGACCCTCGCGATAAGACAGCAGGTTCGACACTGCGGTCCCATAACGGGATACTGAAGGTCATGCTCCCCTTTTTTAAACGCAGCACCGAGCTAACCTTATCGGGTACCCGTGTCCGATGGTAAGGAGGGGGCTTATGACCCCTCTCAGGGGTGATAAGCTTCCTACCGATGCGGCCGCGGGTCGTCCCTCTTTTGGGGTCCTACCGCGCGGCGCCTGAACGAGCCTCCTAACCGTCGGCTCGAGAACGACAGACCTGACCAGTCTGGGCCACAGACTGCAGCCACGTTCGGAACTCGAACCGTTGACCTTTCCGCGAAGTGACCTGAACCGAAGAAAATCTGCATCTGATTGCAAGATAATACTAATAATAATAATCATAGTAATAATAATAATAAAAGAAAGGAAAATCAAACGACACTGTGTACAACTGCCACTGGATTACTCCGGACTAAGGCAACGGCCCTGATCCGCGTGCCAATCAGGCGTTTCTGTTTTTCTTTTCTCTTGTTTTTATTTTCTCATTTTCCTTCTGCCCCTTTGCTCAATTTTCCCTTTCCGACAGCAACCTGTTTTAGTGCACCTAACCCATAACTCAAGTAAAAAAACATTCAGCGGGCACTAGAAAAGACTGCGCCGATCTGTCTACTTTCGCGTGCCAAGGCGAGCCCGGCGGCTACCACGGCCACAGGCCGGTTGTGCTCTGCTGTACAGCAAGGCGCCGAGCCTGCGTGGACCAATGGAAAGCCCTGTGGCGCACCTTTTGTCACAGGGACCAACAGGGCCGGTACACGTCGAGGTACCGCCCAGGTACTAAGGGTTGCAACTCAGGAACATACCTACAGGCCGCAGGCACAGAGCAGGAACTTGGTACGCCGAGGAAGGCCGGGACACCGCGCCCTTCGACAACGTGTGCCGGAGGGAGGGGAGGGAGGACTCCTCCCCCACCAGTCAATCAATCAATCAATCAATCAATCAATCAATCAATCAGTCAATCAATCAACCAATCAACCAATCAATCAATCAATCAATCAATCAATCAATCCATAAAAGAACAGTCAATCAATCAATATTTATTTTTTTATTTTTTTTCAATTTTTTAAATTTTTTCTGTCACTCACCCAAAACGACCCCCCCAAAGTTTCAATTTTTTTTATTTTTTTTTTATAGGGTGGTAGACTGGTTGTGGTCGACGTGCGCAGGCGGGGCACGCGCGCCGTTTTTCCGCGCGCGCCCCCGCCTGGCCTTGGTGAGGCCACGCGCAAACTCGGTTGCGGGCCCGCGGCCTAGGGTGTCACATAGGCTCTGGCTAGTCTGAGTTCCGCCTAGCGTTGGGTAAGTTAGGGGAAGGACGGTAGGATGTGTCCGTGGGGGCCGACTTGCCTTGCTTAGGCACTCCTGCTGGGTAGACTCTCAAAATTGCGCCTGTAGAAGATTGCAAGAGCTTGGCGTCCGAAGTTCTCGTACATCAAGGTTCATCCGCTTCCGCTTCCACTAGGGATGGGGGGTTGGCCCGACCTTGGTGCTTGTCGCTGTTGTCTGGTCCAAGTTGCCCTCGATACTGATAGGGCGATGGTCCTGAGTGCTGGTCACACTGAGGTAGATAGTAGGGACAAGGGGTGCGCTAGGAGTGTAAACGTGGGGATAGGGAAGGTAGGTGGCCTATCCTGTCAAGACAACCATTGGCTGCCGCTGCCAGCAATCACCGCGGGTCCGGTCCTTGGCCTCTACAACACCCTACCCGGTAGGCTTTTTAGGGGGGGGGGGGGGGGGACTTGGAAATTTTAAGACGTTTACACCCTTAAACCACTAGTACGGGCCCCCTCCAAAACTTCAACTGGTATACAAGGACGCTGCACTTTCAATGTGTACCAGCAGGGACTGGTTCTACTCATTGAGGACGGAGTTGTAGTACGGTCTGGGCTGCAACCCGAGGTATGCAGCCCCAGGGGAAAGGGGGCACGACTACAGGTCAGAAGGGGCAGTCCTTTGCAGAACTACGCGGGCCGTGGAGAGCTGATCCCTCCCAGAATGCTTTTGGATCATGTCGCTTTCCTTTTTTTTTAGAAAGTTGAAATTTCATTACAAAACGAAAGGAAGAGGCCGGGGACCTCACAGTTCGACCCGGAAGTATCTTGGGCCACTACCCAGCCTCGGCTACAAATGGAAACCGGGTCCGGTGTCCCAAGCCTAACAGTTAAATCACTTTTTGAAGCTTACACCCTGCAGCACAATTACATTCCACAAATGTACTCACGACCAGTATTCCTACTTTTGAACCCTAGACGAAATCCACGAGTGACCTGCCATGGCTCCCCTGGGTGGCCGGATCACTTTTTTTCTAGGTTGTTTTTCTGGACGCCCGGGACCCCCCTGACCGTCCGGGATGTCCGACCGGACGTCTGGTCGGACGTCGGATCGGACAAGGGTTGTCCGACCTAGCGCAAAATAAATAAATAAATAAATAAATAAATCATGTGGCTTCTACCTTGCATAAGGTGTATGCCACCAAAATTTTGGCTCATTTGAGCTAGTAGAAAAAAAGATAAAAATCTTCAAAGTTTCTAATCCCCACTTATACCCCTCCTATCCCCACCAAAACCCCTCGTACCCCCCCCTCCCACCCCAAATAGCACCCTATCACCAAATGCTCAGAAAATTCTGATTTTTTTAATGGGGGATCTCTATGGCATGCGCAACACTTTCATTTTTTTTTTATTATTATTATTTTTTTAATTTCAAAAAGTGGTTGTCCGGGATCCCGTACAACCCCCCTACCGGACGGTTGGGGGAGATGTCCGGCCGAGACGTCCGGCCATCGGACGACTGGTAACCTAGCCTTTTTTTTTTTTTTTTAAATAGAAGCTCCATCTATTGGTGGGGAGCATCACCTACTGGAAAACGGGTCCAGCGTCCCTTATATAGAATGATTCAGGAAAATGTCAGGGAAGATAACTGAGAAAAATATACAAGCATTGATTACTCTGGCCTCCAGAGGGTTTACTGTGCAGGTTGTTGAGAAAAAGGAAAAACCTTTTCGCCCTGTACCAGGCGCCAGATACCTAGTGCTGAGGGACTAGTTCCTCCCTCTCCCAACTACCTTTTACCCAAGAATCTTTACCACCTCATTTATTTGTATCTTAATAAACTTTAAACCCTTTCCCCATATGTACATCAGTCCTTTTGTCCCGGAATAGCCCCCCAGGGTGGGCACCTGTCCTCTATTCCTTGTCCCTTCCTTCCCATCTCTCTCCCCCATACCAATCTATTCCTACTAGGTTATTTGCGCGGGGGCCAAAGAAGTCAGAGAATTCATCACATGGTCGAATTGGGATTGAGCCATCTAGCTTGGTCCAGTCGTGGAAGATGAGTCGGTAATTTCTAGTTGTCCCCTTGTTGCCCTGCATCCAGTGTCGACGTACGGGAGGTCTCCGTACGGCCCGTTGTCGGATCGAATACCCTTACAAGGGTATTTGGCCATGCTTTTGCATTCGACACAGGTGACGACGTCGGCTACCATGACGGAGTTGGTATGAACTTAGAAGTGTTCGCGTTTTCGCATGACACTTTGGAAACGATTTCCTCGACCATTGAGGCCGAGGCAAATCGGTGAGAAGATCTCGAGAATATGCCCGCTCGTTGTTATGACGCGCGTTGTGATGGTTAAGATTAGTAGTAATACCCTCGGACCGAAAAGGTCGAGGGGTTGATTGGGTTAAAACTGTGTAGGGTAGATCTACGACACGTACTGAGACTTGGCCTGGTACTTGTCTACCTACTGGTACTAGGCGTCTAAAAATGTCAATGTTTGTCTTCCTCTGCTCAACCTAGAGTACTCGGTACATTTACCTCTATTAGGTGTTGTACCGGCCGACCTGCTGCTTAAGTGTTTTTCCACTACTCTAAGTGCCACGGGCTTCTTTTTCCCGCCGCTTGAATATTTTCCCCGCCGTGACCCTCAATGTCGCGGCCACGGCTAAGTACCGGCCCTTCGGGCCTTCCGATCAACTATGTGCCCTCGCAGGTCACACACACACTCAAGCCAATAAGCACTCCGACAGGCACGCAGCCCGGCAGGCGTACACACGTGCAGATTTGGATTTGGGCTTAGACCACTGGTCGAACTGAGCCCTACCCCTACACATATACAAGAGCTGCTCCTCTTCAACTCGAAGAAGGAGCTAGCTTAGTAGGTTTCCGGGCAGACTGTCAAGCTGGATACGCAAGGATCGAATCTGCCCCGACCCCAAGTTAACTCTTTTAACGATGAGCTCTACTTTCGGTTTCACCCGCGGATGACTGGCAAGACTTGCACCCGTGACCTCCATGTCGGGGGTTAGTTAGAGGTCGGTTGAGCATGGGCCTTGGATCCGACAGTTGGCTCCACGGAAGGATTAGTAGTTAGATGCAGTTTTTTTTTTTTTTTTTTTTTTTTTCTCCTTCTTTATTTATTTTCCCTACTTACCTTTATTCCCTTTATTCTATTTTATTTTTTTTTCTTTCTTTAATTTTGTCCTTTTTCATTTTACGAAACAAAATTTCCACGAAGTTACTCAAACGAATCTACCCTACTATTGAGGATGGATTTGTTCGAGTCAGGGCTACTCGATTAGCTCGCGGTTGAAAACTCGGGAATCCTACCGGGGCATCTCGACTCACCATTGCAGAGCCGACAGAGGTAGTACCGCGGAGCGGGAAAGAAGTGCGCAGAAGAATGCGAGACGCGCGGAGAGTATGAAGGAGACAATGAACGGGATGGAGATGGAGTCGCGAAGTGGAGAGTCCGGCGTGAAGCGGAAAAGCGGTGAGCGGAAGGAGAATGCTCGGAGGAAGAAGAGAATCGTGCGGAGGAAGAGGAGAACAACGCGGAGGAAGAAGAGAATCACAGAGAATCGCGCAGGGAAGAGGAGAAATCGCACGAAGGAAGGGAAGGACCGCGCGGAGGAAGAAAAGGAACTGTGCAAGTGGAAGTAAAGCATGCGGGAATGCGCGTGCAGGGGATCTAAGAAATGGGTGCGCAAGGAGGAGAGGAGAAGTAGAAGAAGGAAGTAGACAAAGGAGAAGAAGAAGAAGAAGAAGAAGAAGAGGGAGGAGGAGGAGTTGGGACCGACGAAAGCGATTGCAGATATCCACGATTCACAGATATGCTGGAAACACTGGAGGCAGGACGAAAATGCCTGGGCCTACAAACTGCTGTCTCATTTCTTCGTCCCCTTCACAGCCTCCCCCCCCCGTCCTTTGTTCTCCTCCCCAACTAGCCCCCCCTTTCATAACCCCCCCCCTCCCTGATAGAATTGTTGCAGCAAAGCACTTGCGACCTCGGCAGGAAGAAGCAGGATTCGGGGATACCGGAGGGTTTTCGACATGTTTTGGGGTGTGTTTCGAAACGTCCCGAAGTGGAAGCGACGGGGAGGCGCCAGCGATAAATTGAGCGGCTGCTGGAATCAGGGATGGGTTGTGTCTGGCTGTGCATTGTTTACCCCTTCATGGTTTCAGAGAGGGTGCAAGGTCTTCAAGGGCTTTTGGATATGAGGATGTCTGGTTTTACCCATGGCCTTAGAGAGGATATAGGGTCTTCAAGGGTTTTGAAGGGTAGGCACACAGCAACATCCAATACAAGGGCTGCAGCACAGGGCTGCCTTGCTTCGATAGGGGTGCTCCAATGATAACGACTTCCTATTGTCCTGTGTTGTGTTGTTGTGCGTTCCATCCCATTATACAGCACTGGGCCCGTAATGGACATACTGTTTTTTTGGAAAGCTACTTGCGGGTTTACGATTCTAAAATAAGGGGGCTGCGGTCGCCGAGGGTGGGAGTTCAGCCATTGCCCGTAGAACTTCCGTAGCCATTGTAGCGCGGCGGACACCATCCTGGGTGGGGCTAGGCCAATGGGAAGCAGGAGCTCTACAATTGGGAAGGGTGACATATGCAGCCTTGGGGGAGAGAAGGATGCTCTTATACACATCTAGATGTGTATAAGAGACAGATCCTGGGTGGGGCTAGGCCAATGGGAAGCAGGAGCTCTACAATTGGGAAGGGTGACATATGCAGCCTTGGGGGAGAGAAGGATGCTCTGGAGCAAGAACTATGATGGCCATATGCCCAACAATCACTGTCCCAAAGGATGTTTCCAAGGGACATTGGACCCGATTTCCAGCAGGTGCTGCTCCCCACCAATAGATGGAGCCTCCCCGACGGTGCTAGATGTGTCTGCTCTTATCAGCGCACCTAGCATCCGATCGGGTTGTTCTAAGAAAAAAAAAAAAAAAAAAAGAGGGAGGAGGGAAGGAGGTTCAACGCGACGGGGTAGATTGTTGTAATTATCGATCTTGAATGAGGAATGCCTAGTAAGCGCGAGTCATCAGCTCGCGCTGGTTACGTCCCTGCCCTTTGTACACACCTCCGTCGCTCCTACTAATTGAATGGTTTGGTGAAGTGTTTGGATCGCAGTGATCTCGGCGGGTTGCTGCTGGGGTGTTGTGGAAAGTTCATTGAACCTTATCATTTAGAGGGAGAAGAAGAATGAAAAGAAGGAGAAGGAGGAGGAGAGAGAGAACGAGAGGAAGTGGTGATGACGACGACGACGACTAACGACGGCGACGACTAACGACGACAACGACGACGACGGTAACAACGGCGACGACGAGGATGAGAGAGAACAGGTAAGTCTTCAATCATGAGGCTTACCTCATGCTACTTCCCTCGATAGGATGAGCAAAGGGGAAAAAAAAATTAAAAAAAAATTAAAAAAAATTGAATGAATCTATCCCTACAACATGAAAATATACACTACCACACTACACATGTGTGTGTGTGTGTGTGTGTGTGTGTGTGTGTGAGTGTGTGTGTGTGTGTGTGTATGTGTGTGTGTGTGTGT
>BFEA01000108.1:610972-624479 GCA_003427395.1 Chara braunii | reverse complement strand
TCTGCCTTACTACTATAGTAACTAAGATTAGTATGGTAAGAGGAGCGAGGCTCCAAGAAGCCTGCCTTACCACTATAGTAACTAAGATTAGTGTGATAAGAGGAGCGAGGCTCCGAGAAGTCTGCCTCATCACTGAAATAACAAAGAACAGTGTGATAAAAGGAGCGAGGCTTCGAGAAGCCTGCCTTATCACTGGAATGACAAAGAACAATGTGATAAGAGGAGCGAGGCTCCGAGAAACCTGCCTTATCACTGGAATGACAAAGAACAGTGTGATAAGAGGAGCGAGGGTCCGATAAGCCTGCCTTATTACCTCCTGACCTTGATCTATTGAAGGACAATAAATAGGAGAAGAAAGACCCTTGAGGTCTACCCTATCACAAACAGACGTCCGGTGAAGATGTGTAGATCCCGAAAGGTCTACTATACTGTTACTAACCTTCTTGATTGACAGGGAATAGTGAAAGTCCTGAAAAGAGATTGATCCATTATTAACAGACCGCTTCCTCATTCTACTGAGGTGGAGGTAGAAGGAATGTGACGTCGAGTGACATGTCCTGCTACCTTAACCTATTGGTTGATGTCAATCTTATGATCCTACCCCATCTAAGATGAATGATATTTTGTCTATGTATGTCTGAAGGGGAAAGTTTTGGCGATGTTAGCTCTATACTTCTCTCCCTTCAGACGACTGTCCCTAGAAGCTGATCTGATAGGAGGTTAAAGCGGCTGCCTATATGGAGTTATATCGATGTACTATTATTCCGACTAAAATGAAGTTCACTATATTGTACTTCAGATAGGGTCATGCCGATGGCAAAGAGGTGTTGAGACCGTGTTGGCATGTGTGTGGTTGCACGTCATCCTGATGAAGAAGACTCATTATGAGTTTATACAAGACTACATGTTGTTGCCTTATGACAACAGGTTGGTTCGCCAACTCAACCCTCACTCACCCTCTACACCCACACTTTGCATCAACCTTTGCGCTAAACGACGTTTCGGTTCCGTGTCATTATCTGAAGGGTCTGTGTTTGGTTAAAAGAGGTCTTTGAATGACTAAGTCGAAAGGGGAACGTCTGGTTGAAAAGGTTGGAATCGTAAGCGTGATGTGTGTGTAAGTGAAGGAATGGTTGACTCTGCTAGAATTGTGTAATGTGATTGACTCTTGTCTGCAGGTTAGTAAAACGACTTGCCACATGCTATTCACGGCAACCCATTGAGAAACTTATGCTATCCTGGGCCTTGATCCTGATGTTTCATCAGTGCGCGACTGGTTTGAGTATCTAGCCTTGCGCCTTTTCCCTGATTGTTAAGCAGATTATGACTATTGCTAAGGCTACTAGCCTTATTCATTTCTATTCATTTCATTTGTACATGTCTGAAAGGTTAAAAACCTATGTTTTTCCCTTCATGAATTTGGACTGTTTATGTGATGTGTTATGTGTATGTGACATCTCCTTGCCTAATTACTCTGTCATATTTCATCTCACATGTATGTATGATGTGGCTAAAGAGTTTTCACAGAGAGATCTGTCGAATGGACTTAATCACTAGGTAGGATGGGTATGTGTCTTATACGCAACCCCTGATAATTTAAGTACTGAGAGGGGATCGTGCTTCAGAAAAGAGTTAGGTTGTAAGTCATACCTCTAGAAACTATTTATAGGCAAAGCATAATATGAGGGAACGTTCGTCAGTCGAGTCGACCTGATTTGTAAGTCGGTTCGGGAGATCAGCGCCCCGATGCTCGATGCGTATACAGGTCAGTCTTAGGCATTCAACCGCGCGTATGCGTATGCTACAGCGATCGAGCAAACACCCCCGGCTGACTTACCTCTGCGATTGCATGTAAAAGCCTTCGCACGTGGGTCAGTAGCTCAGAAGGGATACGCCCACCTCAGGGATGGTGACAGCTCCCGCAGGTGGAGGTGAGTTGTACCTCGTGGGGTCTCTGTCCTGTCGCAGGGATCCGTGAGAGGTATAGCTGGCGCACACAGTCGGAGTTGGTATTAGCTAAAACACTTTTAAACTCCTGCGTGATGCGACCGTGAGGCTCAACACCAAAAATTACTTTGCGTCTGGGTGTGGGACCGCCGCGCCCGATAGGTGGCGCCGTTGCCGGGGATCTCGCTTTCCAGCCGAGGTCCTCAGTGAACGAACGCGGGTATGGTAAGACGATGATCGAGGCAAAACGACAACGTTTAATCAAATCTATATAGTCTGTGATATGTGGATTGAAATTTTGTCCAATATATGTGATGCGCCTAGAAGGGTGTGCAGTTATATCAATGGTACCTACAAGGGTTATGTTGTTAGGGACTTCGACTACCTACCAATGTCCTTAGAAGAACAAACTGAGGTATATGATAGTTAGAAGTCTATGTCAGCTAGTGCATGTGATACTTTTACATAGAAGTTAGAAATTGGGATAGTGAACGATTTGAGGGAGGTGTCTTTGTATGCTCGATTCTTCCTTCAGTTTACATATTCGAGGCATTCGTCCGTATAACCTCTTGTGTCGACTCGAGTGGTTAGGAAATTAACGACCGCATTGACATTCTTAAATTTCTCAAAGGGGTCAAAGAGGGTTAGATGCGTGACTCACTATTCTTTAGCTAATGTAGACTGACTTGGTCAGCCTTACTTCTGCACCGCTTTCCTTCCCTGTATCTCTTCAATTATATATAATTTGTAGAGTCATGACAAAATGTCATTCCTTGTTTGATTGAGTTACCTATTCGGTGCATTGATTACCACCTTACAAGGTAGAAAACCCTCTACATCCTTGGTTGGTGTCGGTAGTGGGAGCAAGGAGATAACTTGTATAATGTAAAGTTCACGGGTCCTAACATAATCTCGCCAAGTCTCAGGATCGTTACGAATAGTTTTATAATCAGGGTCATATCTCAATCTTGCCTAGGAGCTGGTTCTCCTGTACAACAAGGAATGCTTAGTTATACGACCATTCTATATGGATTGTGTGAGGCTCATTTCAAGCCCCTTACTATTTTACCCATACATAGTTCCAGTTTAGCATGACTCGTATCGTTATTTCTTTAATCACATGGTCATACGCCTACACATAAAGATTCATTTGTCGTACCACTTAAGGCACTCTCATTTGTCGTACCGCCTAAGGCACTCTCATTGCCTAGGCAAAGTTTTATTTCCTATCCCACCATATAACGAAATCATATGAGAGGCAACCATAGTAGGGTTCAGGAGTTGCTTTCCTGAATTAACAAGACTTGAGTTCTTATTCTAATAAGACTTCAATCTCTAATCCAGACTATTGTCGAAGAAAACAATTAAATCAGATTAACTTAGGGAAAATTCTTTATACTTAACTTCTCTATATCTTTTCATTGTAGTACTTACTTTGAATGACGAGGAAGATTCTCACCAAAGTAAGGAAAGAAAGGTGATGTGTACGGTTAATTCCCTTTTGAAGTAGAATAACGTGCGTAAATATCAAATAGGCATTTTAGGCCCTGGAAGATATAAGTGTTAGACTATCTACTTAAGGACTATATGCGTTGCAAGATCATTTGTCATATAGTCTGAGTACAAGACTGTAATTAAATTAAACCTATTGGTCATTGCGAACATGGTCTAACCAGATCGTCAAATTATTGGAATTATATGATAAAGGTCCTAATAATTGACTTGGTCTCTCAATGGTTGTCTAACTTTTGAGGTTGTATCGTGTAACATATGTGTGATATATGCATTTAAGTGGTAGTGGGCAGTTCTATATTAGGTTTTATCAAAGTACAAAGGGTTTTTGGCAGTCAACATACATTTTCGATAGGCAAGTTTTAGGTATATAGGATGTTGTAGCCTTTGAAACCTGGTTATAGTCATTTTGTATGGAATAAAGGGAGTTATACTATGCTTAGTTGTCGTGACAGTTAGGAGCCGACTATTTACTAAAATATCTGATTAGGATATTGTGTTAATGTGGTATATAATATGATTGATGAGGTTGCTTATTGGAAGTATAATTTAAAGAAATATGGGATATAAATTAGTTCATCAACCACTTAGTGACTAGCTAATCATTAGAGACAAATAATATAGTAAAAGGTCATCTACGTGAAAAATAGGTGTTCGTTTGAGGTTGTATATGATAGGGTATGATAATGGTATAGCTTTAGAAGTTATTGCATAGGGAATCTAATTATATTTACCTTATGATTGAAGTTATATGAGTAAACTCGTTTTTTTTTTTAATTGGTTTCTCAATATAATGAGAGTGTGGGAGTGTCCACTTAAAGGACAACCCGACTCCTCGAGTTGCGGTATCATATAAACATCGTATGACTGGTATGAATAAATGTATGTGAGGAATGAATGATATATGTTTCAAGTGACCTATCATTGTAAGTTTTGTTCTTGGTTGAATGAAGTTTGAAAGTGTTGTGTATATATTTTGATTGTCTGGTGACTGTTTGCGCCTGATTGGATATGTTTATAAATTGCTCTCCTCAATAAGGATAGACAAACTGTGTGAAATCCACATTCGGCATGGGACCGAAGGTGAATGGAGTGACCAACTTTTGAAGGGAAAAAATTCTCTCAAATGAGGTCAGCATACAAAACCTGTCCTTCGGGGAATTGCAACGTTGATTGATATCTTTGCCTAAAAGACTTGAAGAGGGTATAGCTAAGTCCTGTAGGCGGTAGTGAGACTCACGCCGGAACAATGTTCCAGGTCCACAGTGGGGTGTTGTCATTTTTCCTTATACAGGAGAGATGACTACACTATCGTCGAAAGGGAGGAAGGTGTTCAAGGCCTTGTTTGACTTCTGATGGTGAGTCGGACGACTACTACTTACTCTGAGCACGCTTGGAGTGGTAGCCCAAGCGGGGTTCATGCTAGGTGGGTCCACCACGCCCTGAAAAGGTATGGACCAACCGGTCCTTAGACGAATGTGAATGGGGTTATCTGACTGTGCTTGATGAGGTCAGCCGGGTACAAGCACTGGAATCGGAGAGAGATGTAGCTTAGTCCTTTAAGCAGGGCTCGGGATCTGAGATGTTATCCTTTGATTGGATTACACCACCCCTCGACACGATATACCCCTGTTAAGCCTGAAGGAGTAATATATTTATGTCATCATTGTTGTTGTCATTGTAATTTCACTATGATTTGTTCTTGTGCAGTCTCAACTGTAACGATTGTTCTCATTATTAATGAGGTTACCAGTTGATGTTTGTTTGAATTGGTATGACTAAATATTTTGGTATCATATGAATTATTATTTACCTTTTTTACCTTCTCAAACATTTCTTCTACTTTCATGAGTTATATTCCTTCTTTATGGCAGGAGAATGTCATTTACACTTGTATTGTAAAGTTCTATGAAAACAGGGGGAAAACCCTGCGTACAGTCACGAGTTGCTTATGACATGTTTCTTCGTTGATGATATCGATCCGGATTAATGAATGTGGTTCAGTTTTGATGACTGTTGTCGAGAAGGTTTAATCTTTTTCTTGGGCGGCTTAGCTTAATACTTAGGTATGAGTATTATACGAACATTCGTGCAAAGTATTATTGGAGACAAAGCCTCAAGAGTTTGTATGACGGCGACCTAGACTGAGTTCTTAAATCTTGGAATTATTTTTAGGCAGGCACGATAAGTGTCCTGCTTGCAAAGACATCAAAGGTATGTTTTGAAAAGTCACCGCTCATTCCTCTATGGGGTTAGTCTGAAATAAGTTTGTGAGATCCAAACAAGGAACTCACTCATGTCGATGTTTTGAGAGATAACTTTGCATCAATGGTAACGTGGAAGCCAACATTTTCATGAAACAATTTTTGGTATATTTTGAAACATCCCCGAGACGCGTGTCTGACCGAGCTGTGATCGAGACTTGGAGGACACGATCCCTGAGTGGCAACCTGACGATGGTCCTTGTTCATCCACTGAGTGACAACCTGACAAGGATTAAAATATTTTTTATCATGAATTTTTTGGTATATATTGAATTGAACATCGTTCATCCACTTGAGGAGGTCAGTCTGAGAGACTGAATTACCAAGCCTATGGTGAAAAATTGACATTGTTGGGACGTAACTCCCATCGTGGGCTGCTGACCAAGTATAACCAGGCATCGAACCTTCTGATTTTGGCCTGGAGTTGAGACCTAAGGGATGACCACTCTAATGAAGGAATCAACTCAGGTAGTTATCAGAGAGGTCGAATGTAGTCTTTGAAATATATGTGAAAATTTTGATGATAGGACTTACCCATCATTGCGCACCGATACGGGGAGTACCGTTAATATAACAAACACGGTAGGCCGCAGCTCCGACCTGATCAGCAGGACTGTGGTGGGTCAAGATGGAGACTGTTTGTCCTCCTGTATTAGGCTTCGGGCAGGACAGCTGACAACTTTGGATATTAATATCGAAAGTTGGACATCCAAGGTCTCGGTTAGGACTCGCGTTTGAGGGGTTGAGTTCGCATGCGGACAAAAGACCCTGAAGATAACCAACGATGACCTGGTCAAAAGTCTAAGGGTGGGGGGAAGGATGAAACATTGTCATACTTGACTATTTCATGTACTGTAGTACGGATTAAGTATCCCCACTTCATGTCATTGAATTTATTTTGTAATGTGGGAGACCCGGGTTAAAATCCCGGCAGTTATAATGAAAAGTGAGGTGTCGATGTCAATCCTGAACCACACTTCCAAGGAATCGGATTTGGCTATCCACTTATCAAACATACTCCTTATTTTGGAAAAAAGACTTACCTTCTCTTCCAAGGAAAAAAAGAGGTACATGTATTGTTTTGTATTGTATCATCTGTCCAGTGATGTTATCGATTATGTCATATTTTATCAGTTGATTTGATTATGGGAAACGTTCAAAAGGGGAATTGAATGAACGATCGTGATAAACGTCCCAAGCGACGGGGACGTCGCTTAATAGGGTCTAGGAATACTGTCGGACCAAATACCCTTACAAGAGTATTTGACCATGCTTTTGCATTCGACATAGGTGACGGCGTCGGCTACCATGACGGAAATGGTATGAACTTAGAAGTGTTCACGTTTTCGCACGACACTTTGGAAACGATTTCCTCGACCATTGAGGCCGAGGCGAATCGGTGAGAAGATTTTGATAATATACACGCGCGTTGTTATGATGCACGCTGTGATGGTTAAGATTAGTAGTAATACCCTCGGACCGAAAAGGTCGAGGGGTTGATTCGATTAATACTGTGTCAGGTAGATTTACAACACACAGTAAGACTTGGCCTGGTACCATTTCTACCTACTGGTACCGGGCGTTTAAAAATGTCAATGTTGTCTTCCTCTACTCAGCCTAGAGCACTCAGTACATTTACCTCTATTAGGTGTTGTACCGGCCGACCTGATACTTAAGTGTTTTTCCACTACTCTAAGTGCTGCGGGCTTCTTTTTTTCACCGTTTGAATGTTTTCCCCGCCACGACCCTCAATGTCGAGGCCACGGCTAAGTACTGGCCCTTCGGGCCTTCTGATCAACTACGTGCCCTCGCGGGTTACACACACACTCAAGCCAATAAGCACTCGGACAGGCACGCAGCCTAGCAGACGTACACACGTGCAAATTTGGATTTGGGCTCAGGCCACTCGTCAAACTGAGCCCTACCCCTACACATATGCAAGAGTTGCTCCTCTTCAATTGAAAGTAGGAGCT
This sequence comes from Chara braunii, assembly GCA_003427395.1. Classification (NCBI taxonomy): domain Eukaryota; kingdom Viridiplantae; phylum Streptophyta; class Charophyceae; order Charales; family Characeae; genus Chara; species Chara braunii. The sequence goes on along the minus strand of BFEA01000108.1, from coordinate 616,783 downwards.
AGCTCAATAGGTTTCTAGGCCGAATGTCATGCTCGAGACGCAAGGATCGAATCTGCCTCGATCCCAAGTCAGTTTTTTTAACGATGAGCTCTACTTTCGGTTTCACCTGCGGATGACTGGTCGGGACTTGAACCCGTGACCTCCGTGTCGGTTAGTTAGAGGTCAGTTGAGCATGGACCCTGGATCCGACAGTTGGCTCTACGGGAGGATTAGTAGTTAATTGCAGTTTTCATTTTTATTTTTTTTTATTTTTTTTTATTTTTTTTCTCCTTCTTTTTTTTTATTTTCCCTACTTACCTTTATTCCCTTTATTCTATTTTATTTTCTTTTCTTTCCTTAATTTTGTCATTTTTCGTTTTACTAAACAAAATTTTCACGAAGTTACTCAAACGAATCTACCCTACTATTGAGGGTGGATTCGTTCCAGTCAGGGCTACTCGATTAGCCCGCGGTCGAAAACTTGGGAATCCTACCGGGGCATCTCGACTCACCATTGCAGAGCCGACAAAGGTAATACCGTGGAGCGGGGAGGAAGTGCGCAGAAGAATGTGAGACCCGCGGAGAGCATGAAGGAGACAACGAACTCGATGGAGATGGAGTCGCGAAGTGGAGAGTCGGGCGCGAAGCGAAGAAGCGGTGAGCAGAAGGAGAATGCGCAGAGGAAGAAGAGAATCATGCGGAGGAAGACGAGAACAACGCGGAGGAAGAAGAAAATCGCAGAGAATCACGCGGAGGAAGAGGAGAAATCGCACGAAGGAAGAGAAGGACCGCGCTGAGGAAGAAAAGGAACTCCGCAAGTGGAAGTAGAGTGTGCGGAAATCCTCGCGCAGGGGATCTAAGAAATGGGCGCGCAAGGAGGAGAGGAGAAGTAGAAGAAGGAAGCAGACAAAGGAGAAGAAGAAGAAGAAGAAGAAGAAGAGGAAGGAGGGAAGGGGGTTCAACGCGACGGGGTAGATTGTTGTAATTATCGATCTTGAATGAGGAATGCCTAGTAAGCGCGAGTCATCAGCTCGCATTGGTTATGTCCCTGCCCTTTGTGCACACCTCCGTCACTCCTACCGATTAAATGGTCCAGTGAAGTGTTTGGATCGCGGTGATCTCGGCGGGTTGCCGCTGGGGGTGTTGTGGAAAATTCATTGAACCTTATCATTTAGAGGGAGAAGAAGAATGAGAAGAAGGAGAAGGAGGAGGAGAGAGAGAACGATGGGAAGTGGTAGTGACGACGACGACAACGACAACGACGGTAACAACGGCGACGACGAGGATGAGAGAGAACAGGTAAGTCTTCAATCACGCGGCTTACCTCATGCTACTTCCATCGATAGGATGAGCAAAGAAAAAAAAAATCAAAAAAAAAAATCAAATGAATCTATCCCTACAACATGGAAATATACAGTACCACACTACACACGTGTGTGTGTGTGTGTGTGCGTGTGTGTGAGTGTGTGTGTGTGTGTGTGTGTGTGTGTGTGTGTGTGTGTGTATGAAAGAGAGAGAGAGAGAGAGTACTTTGAGTGATAAGATGGGCAACTTACCGGGCGCTGGGGTAATCTCCAAGGCCTCGACTAGCCTCGCGCAACTTCCATCGAAAGGGAGAACGAAATCGATCGAATCCTCTGCTACAATGTCGGAACATTCACTACGGAAGGCAGGTGAATGGTACTCCTTGGGTACACGTGTCATCTGTGTGGGGATCGGGTTGTGAGTGGTGCGAGAGACATACCTGGTGCGTGAGGCGAACGACATTGGCCGATATCTGCTCATACTTCGGAAAGTTGTTGTCGTCAGCACTCGGCATTATAGTCTAGACTAGATAGGATTTGCCATCTGTAGTCTGGGCATCAGCGCCAGGTAGGATACCAACATGGGTTCTTCGTTGATGATGATGAGACTATTCCAGCATTGTCAATTATGAGTTTTTGTTGTGCTCTTAGTTGGTGAAACTCGTTATGCAATCCTGTTGTTGGTTCGAGGTCACGACTATCTGGTCTTGTGTATATGATGCTGTTTGATTGCTGAAGTTCGCTATTTCTCATTTTTCCTACATATTATTATTATTATTATTATTTTTATTATTATTATTATTATTATTATATTATTTTAGGTTACCAGTCGTCCGATGGCCGGACGTCTCCCCCAACCGTCCGGTAGGGGGGTTGTCCGGTATCTCGGACATTTACTTTTTGACATAAAAAAAAAAATTAAAAAAAAAATTAAAAAAATGAAAGTGTTGCGCATGCCATAGAGATCCCCTATTAGAAAATTCAGAATTTTCTGAGCATTTGGTGATAGGGTGCTATTTGGGGTGGGAGGGGGGGGTACGAGGGGTTTTGGTGGGGATAGGAGGGGTTTTGGTGGCATACACCTTATGCAAGGTAGAAGCCACATGATCGTGTTTTTTTTTTTTTTTTTTTTTTTTTTTTGCGCTAGGTCGGACAACCCTTGTCCGATCCGACGTCCAACCAAACGTCCGGTCGGACATCTCGGACGGTCAGGGGGGTCCCGGACATTCGGTAAAACAACCTAGTTATTATTATTATTAGGTGCAGGGTAATTTGGGTGCAAGTGACATCTGTGTGTTGGGGATCGAGGTTGTGAGTGATATGGGAGACACACCTGGTGATTGAGGCGTGCGGCATTGGCCGAGATCTGCTCGTACTTGGAAAGCTGTTGTCATCAACATTCGGTATTGTAGTCTAGGCTAGATAGGATCTGCCATTCGTAGTCTGGGCATCGAGAGCCAGATAGGATATCAACAATGGTTCTTTATTGATGATGATGAGACTGTTTCAGCATTGTCAATTATGAGCTTTTGCTGTGCTCTTATTTGGTGAAACTTGTGATGCAATCTTGCTGTTGGTTCGAGGTCACGACTATCTAGTCTCGTGTATATGATGCTGTTTGATTTCTGAAGTTCGCTATTACTCATCTTCCTCATCAGGTAGGATCTGTCGTCTGTAGTCTGGCGCCGAACGCCAGGTAGGATGTCGACATTGGTTCTCGTTGATGATGATGAGACTATTCCAGCATTGTCATTTATGAGTTGTTGCTATGATCGTATTTGGTGAAACTCGTGATGCAATTTTGTTTTTGGTTCGAAGTCACGACAGTCTGGTCTCCTGTGTATGATGCTACTTGGTTTCTCAAGTTCGCTATCGCTCATATTCCTTTGCATTATTATTATTATTATTATTATTATTATTATTATTATTATTATTATTATTATTATTATTATTATTATTATTAATTTTATTTTTTTTTTATCATTATTCTTATTACTATTCTTATTATTATTATCAGTGCCAATTACTACGAGAGACATTACACGATGCAGGCCCCAAGTTAGAATCTCAGAGTCAAGTCCCCAGACCAAGGGGAGGCTAGATGGGCTTGTTTCAGAACGGTTATGTCGGGTGTCCCAGAGGTCGAGTCTAACATGTACCCGATCAACAGTCATATCCTATAGGCAAGAGTCACATCCCACAGTCGAAAGTCACGTTCCACAGATGAAAAGTCGTGACTCCCAGGCTGAAGCAGCAACACACTGAAGTAATTCGAGAGGAGTATCAGGCCTTGACATTCTAAAGCACGCAGGCGGTGGGCATGAGATACCTGGTCCAGGACAAGCCGGAAGGAGCAGGGGCTGGCATGAGTTGAAATGCAAGCCAAAGACTACAAAAGGACTGGCCAGCCTCCCATTCAAGCAGATTGCTCATTCACAAGAAGTTAGAAAGTGTTGTTGCACTTGTGCGCTGTAATGAAGGGCAAAGCGCAGAAGCCAGACGGATGTGTAGAGGGTGAGAGAAAGAAGGAGAGAGAAAGAAAGGGGAAGAAAGAGAGAAGACAGGCAGTCAGACAGACAGACGTGCAGGAACACACACAATCACACGGTGACAGCGCACAGTGGCACATTGCACAATGACACCGTGGACAGGGGGAAAAAAAAAAAAAAAAAACAGTGACACAGTGCGCACACAGTCACAGTGACACACACACACACAGACTGTGATCCACATACGAATACTGTGACACACAGACACATAATAGCACGCATACAGTCACACAATGACAGTCACACAGACACATGGTGACACAGTGCACAGTGGCACTGATACAGAGAGACACATACACTGTTATACAGAGCGCAGCGCTACACAAATACATCGTGACACAGTGATAGTTACACTGTGACACACGAACATAGTGCACGGTGACACGCAGTGCACAGTGCAAACGCACGGTCACGCAATGACATACAGTCACACTATGACACGCAGAAACAGTGCACAGTGAAACACACACGTCCACGTCGTGACAGACACGCATACACAGTGGGACAGGCACGTACACAGTGAAACGTACGCAGGCACTGTGTGACAGACATGTACACGCCGGAACAGGCACGCAAACACGGTGACACTCAGATACCCAGTGCTACAAATACACAGCGACACATACCTGATGACACAAATACACAGTGACACACACACAGACGAACAAACAAAGCCAGACAGACAAACATATGAATAGGCAAAAGCAGACAGACAAACATATGAATAGACAAAAGCAGACAGACAAACATATGAACAGATAGACAAACAAACGAACAAACAAAGGCAAACAGACAAACATATGAACAGACAGACAAACAAGACATACATATATAGTGAGAGAGACGAAGAGAGAAAGGAGAGAAAGAAAGATGATTATGTCGTGAGGGCACATACCTGGTGTTGGCGAAGGTCTGCATGGGTCAACGTCATCCATTACTTCGGTTCTGCTGCTGATGTTATCAGTTGCATTGTCAATTCGTAGACTGGTAGTAGCTGCGTGATCCTAGGATGGGCGTCGAGCGTCAAGTAGAGAGATAGGGCCTGTACACTCGTGATGGTGGTAGCAAGGACAAGCTCTCATTGACATTGGTCTTCAGTGCTACGACTCTTCATTGGTGTTATATTGGTGCATTTCTGTTTTCTGGATACTGTGATACTATCTGGCCTTCAATGTGATCGTGCATTCTGGACATTGTCATCTCGCTATTGCTCATTTCGCTTGCGCTCTTAGAATTATTATTATTATTATTATTATTATTATTATTATTATTATTATTATTGTTATTATTATTATTATTATTATTATTATTATTATTATTATTATTATTATTATTATTATTATTGTTGTTGTTGTTGTTGTTAATTCAATTATTGTTTACCGGTCGATTTAGTCCTACTTGCATCCGCTAATTACCATATGCAAGGGCGGAGACTTGTCGGACGCCTTATGCATCCGCCGACAGCGTCGTGGGGATGACCCGTCATCGACCGACTGTTGGAATGCGAGTTTGTGTCTGTCGTGTCCCTTTGTTGTGGTCTCATCATGCTATGCATGCTGCTCCGCTGCGTTTCGATAAAGGGACAGACAGACAGTGAAACAGACACACAAATATTGTGAAAGTCACACACACAAATACTTTGACATTCACACTCACAGAGATACTATGACAGTCACACAGACACACAAATGACACAGTACACAGTGAAACACAGTGCAAGGACACACGTACACGGTCACACGGTAACAGTCACACAGTGACAAACACACAAACATAGTGAAACACCGTGACACACACAGCAGACTGTGACATACACGGTGACAGAGACTGACAATACACAGGGACACTCAGACACAGGGGTTTCTTCTAAGGGAACAAACTAGCAGTGTGGTAAGAGGAGCGAGGCTCCGAGAAGCCTGCCTTACCACTATAGTAACTAAGATTAGTGTGGTAAGAGGAGCGAGGCTCCGAGAAACCTG
>BFEA01000108.1:591770-602120 GCA_003427395.1 Chara braunii | reverse complement strand
GGTTTACCGGGCAGTTCTATTTGTGACGATATATATATCGTCACAAACAGAACTGCCCGGTAAACCGTAGGCAGAGAGAGAGAAGAGGACAACAAACAAGGGGCTTTGACAAACTGTATCGTCAGAGTTTCACCGACTCATCAGGAGGCTGAACCCTCAACAGTCTGCAGAATCCCCTCACTGATTACACTGTAAATGATAATCTTCCTTAACCAAAATCTAAGTAGACTATCACTCATCCACACCAGATGGAAAACTCTACAGACTTTCGGTTCGCACCCCATCACAAGCCAGCAAAACATCCACGAAACAAAGAAAGGTCTATCACAGCCAAAAAATACACTCCAGACACGCCGCTGGCACTAGAGGCATAGCATGGCCGCCTAGTAACGGCCCCGACCACTGCCGCTCGACTTGACCGGAAAAAAACGTAGCAGGAAGCTAGCGAAGTCGTAGCATATATCGTGACAAACAGAACTGCCCGGTAAACCGTAGGCAGAGAGAGAGAAGAGGACAATAAACGAGGGGCTCTGACAAACTGTTTCGTCGGAGTTTCACCGACTCATCAGGAGACTGAACCCTCAATAGTCTGCAGAATCCCCTCACTGATTACACTGTAAATGATAATCTACCTTAACCAAAATCAAAGTAGACTATCACTCACCCACACCAGATGGAAAACTCTACAGACTGTCGGTTCACACCCCATCACAAGCCAGCAAAATATCCACGAAACAAAGAAAGGTCTGTCACAGCCAAAAAATACACTCCAGACACGCCGCTGGCACTAGAGGCACAACATGGCCTCCTAGTAACGGCCTCGACCACTGCCGCTCGACCTGACCGGAAAAAACCGTAGCAGGAAGCTAGCGAAGTCGTAGCATATATCGTCACAAACAGAACTGCCCGGTAAACCGTAGGCAGAGAGAGAGAAGAGGACAACAAACGAGGGGTTGTGACAAACTGTTTATATATATACAGGGTAACCGGCGTTCGGGACGGGCCGAACACCCGAACGTATGGGACCCCTTGGGGATGCGTTCGGGCGTTCGGGCCGAACGCGGACCCAGAAAGAAAAAAGAAAAAAGGAAAAAAAAAAGTCATCAAAAAAATATGAAACAAAGATATGTTACGAAGAAAACTAAATTAAACTAGATTTTTCCGAGCCTTACATACGAATTCCTTACCTAATTTGAAATAAAAATAAAATACGAAAAACAAATACCAATAATAAAAATAAATAAAAATAAAAAAAGAATTAAATTTAGTGAGTGCGCGAGTATGTTTTCGACACCGCCATCTTTGATGATTTTTCATTTTGTTTTGGCATAGCTAAATGCCCTGAAAATTTATAGATGTGTACTTCACATAATACAAAACCAACAAAAATAGTTTCAAAAAATAATAAAATTGTTTATACCCCGAACTAAAGTGAAAATAAAAAGTAAAAAGTGAAAAAATACGTGGGCGAGCACGTTTTGACACCGCCATCTTTGAAGATTTTTAATTCTTATTTGGCTTAGCCAAATGACTTGAAATTTACAGGCATGTACGTCACATCATAGAGAACTCAAAAAAAAAAAATTCAGAAAAAAATAATTATGCTTAGGCCCCAAAATAATTTTTGGCGGGGACCGAACGCCGTCGGGTTCGGACCTCGTACGGGACCCCGAACGCCCGTACGTACGGAGGTTTGTCCGGGGACCTCCGTACGTACGGGCTGGCCCTGTATATATATATATATATATATAGATATATAAAATATAAAGAAAAGGTTGTAGTTTTGTAGATCTTTTGGAGATCTGCAACCTCATAACATAAAAACCAGAAGAAGAAAAAAAAACACACACACAGACACCTCCCCCCATTGTCGAGTCCATCGGGTCCCGCCTTTGCACAAAAAGCGAGAAACTTCTTGGCCGTGTCACACAAGAGTATGGCAAAACAAAGTGAGAGACAACTTGAGGACAAAGCATAAATAATATTGCGGTCGCATTGCCACCTCGCCGCTCTACCCAGGTGCGTCAACCATACTTCCCCCGGTCCCCTACGACATTATAGGTTTTCGTGGGGCGCAACTTACCTCCCAAAGGGGGTGTCACCATCCTTAGGGGTGTCTCCCTATCGGGCTACGTATCCAGGTGCGAAAGTTTTTATATTCAATCGTAGAGGTAAATCAGATGAGGGCGTTTGCCCGATTCGCTGCAGTATAGGAAACGCTTGGTTAAACGTCAAGTGGACCCGAACGTGAGGGCGTTGACCTCCTAAGTACGAAACAAACGTTAGTCGACTATGACGGTCCCAACCAAGTGTGAAACACACAAAAGAATCCTAGTTCCTTAGACATTACTTAAAGAAAGTGATAATAACCGCACTCAATCACATCAATGAATTGATCATAGCTGATAGGCATGTATATATGATTGGACATTAATTGAAACAATAATTAAAAGAACGTGAGCACCACGTGGTAGAACCAATAACACAAGTCGAAAATAAAACCCGACCACCTCGGGTCGAACTCGATAAACAAAACATTATACTGAGCCACCAACGGGAAGTTGGTCTTGACAATAACCGCGATGCAACCGACAAGGTAATCAGGTTGCCTCTAGTTTGACTTGATGAGACGCGCTGCCAAAGTCATTCATTTCACCGTACCAAAAACCTAAGATTAATTACGCATACACTTGTCTTTAAATGTTTTAGTCATCTTTGATGACATGTTGCGGATGATTCTTGATCAGGTGCATTACTCGAAGTGTTGCATATCCCACCCTTTAGGAAGTGGTCCGAGGTAATTTTTCTCCTCCCCCGAGCACAAAGCTCGGATCTCAGAAGTCGGACCGTCTCCACCGAATCGGTAAAGTACTCCCTCGTAGAACGGTCCAATCCGGGTCGATAACAAGGCCGACTACTAAAGCAACGAGCCCCCGCCCAGATGCTTCCTAAAGAAAAAACATGTTCCCCGCGAGTAGATGTTAGTTGCTTTCATTTTCCCTAAGCTCAATATAACTGAGACGAAGAAGGTCAGAGGAGCTAGGGAACGAAAAAATTTGAACATGTGCAGACATATAAGGTCATTCAGGACAGAAAGGGTCAACCTCAGGAAAAAAGTTAAATAAGTTTAATTTTGCCTTCTTTATTTGAATCAAATTGTTTTTACAGCGCCCACTAGATTAACCATTTTCAAAACATAAGAATTTTTAACACGCAAGAAGGTGAGAAGGGGAATGAAAGATGATATTTTTATTTTTCGTAGTAGACAACCTCAAACTACCGTCTTCACTCGAAAATAACGTTCGGGCGTTATATTCAACTTACTCTAAAAAGATGAGATTTTCGTTTTTTTCTCATTTTTTTTCCTAATAGAACACCCCTTCGAATAGAATGTCCGAGCGTTATATTCAAATAGAATGATCGGGCTTTATATTTGAATGTTTCATGGACAAAGTGCCTTGAAGAGGTAGTATACATGGTTGCATGGGCAGACTTCCTTGAAGAGGTAGTATACATGGGTTTTAAAGAGCAGGGAAGAGGGTATACATGGGCTTTGAACATGGTTGAATGGGGTTTTGACTTCCAAGGGGTATATTTTGACTTATCTATTATTTCCGAGTTTACGAAGAATTCTGAAGTGACCCTCAACCAAAAGTTGGTTGCATTCCAATCCTAGACAACATATTTGTTTTTTATAATTTTTTTATTCATGTTTTTTTTCGGAATTTTGGGGCTTCACCGAAGTTGGCACAAATTTACTTTATATAACATCCTGGCGTTATAAACAGATATAACGTTGGGACGTTATATTCGTACACAACGCCTGGGCATTATTATCCAGTGAAAACGCGTTCAAAACGGTAGTCCTTTACAATATCCTTCTACCTACCTGCATACCAAACCGAAGTAAAACAAGTTGGGAAAAACCAACAAAAAAAATCTCATACCCAAAGTCAGACCTTTCCATTCACATGCAAACACACATTTCTTTGTCTTTTCAACGAACATTCAATGAACAGGGTAAAAGAAGTGTAAGTTCACACAGGTCTGGAGGGAAATCTTAATTAATCAACTGACCTTGAGTGAAGTTTGGATCGGCTCACTCAAGAAAGCTGAGTAAGATCCCAACCAAAAAAGATTCCCGCCGTTGAAATTTAAAATACGATTCGGAGACCCACAGTCTCACCAGTTGTGGCCTTTCAACCGAATAGCAACCTGCGACCTCATCCAAGTGCCCGAATAGGCCAAAGTTGGGTCCACTTAAAGGACTCAAGTGAGATAACCCCCTAGGAGGATGCTCTCAAGAACAATCCCATGCGGCCCCACTATCCCTTGCAGTCTCAACGCGGTCCCACTCCACTACGATCCTCAATGACTGTCCCAAATGGAACCACAGGTCTGCGCCACCTCAAATCACCGAGTCCTCATCAGATAGTCTCAAATACAAGCCCTTCACGCTCAAAATCTCGACCACCAAGTTGGTCTCAATTGGTCCCACGTCGTCCCCGGTGGTCCCACACCATCAGCCGTAACACCGCATGACTCCAACACTTAAATCATTCGCACCGCGCGTTCCCCAAAAATTAAAGGCGGTCCTGGGTGAAAACCCCATGTGTCGCGAGCCCCAATGACTACTCCGCCGCACGTGTCACGAATTCCAACAACCTCCACACGGAACACGTGCACTCCGAGCAATGTTGCTGGTCTACGCTCCAAATTTTATGGTCCCAAACATGCACCGCCACCAGTCCAACCTCTGAACCACGTTGAAATCCATCATAACCACCACACACACAAAAGAAACGATAGGACAACTGCTCGCCACGGCGTCAAAATCGGTATCACGGTAGCTCCGCAACAATATCACGTGATCACACACAAAAACAACGACTCAATTGTGCCGTAAAATTTTGACAGCACGACCCCTAAAAAATAGTGTCGTTGACGTGCCCAAAATTTCCTAGCACGACCCCACTAAAAATGCCACCACTGTCGTGCCGTTGGACAGACAACACCTCCGCCATGATAATGTAACCATCGTTCTGTCGTTGCCCAAACAACACTTCCCCAAATATACGAAATGTCGACGCCACTCGGTAAATCCGACAGTTTAACCCCACTAAAATGGGTGCCACTTGCCGCACAGTCGGACACCGGCGTAGTCTCAAGGACGCAACACTAGCCTTCAAGCCCTGCACTAACCTAGAGCTGGAGCATAGAGATGAAGCATTATGCTCCCAGCCTCTCACTATGGCCGCATCGCTCCTTCTCCAGCCTCTCTCCCTCACTGCCAACCTCCACCAACAGCAGCATCCTTCCCAGTGTGATGGAGCTCAGTCTGCACTTGAAGTGCAAGTGAGCAGCATTACAGCCTCAACATTTGTGAGGCAAGTGTGGGAGTTGTTGGCTCTTATAGCTAGCTGAGGACTGTGGGCAGCAACTTGACCCACATTCAAAGAATTCGGAGTTCGACCGAGCCCTTGATCTGCACCCACGATCAAGGGTCATACACCTTGACGTTCCCCTAGGGGAACCAAGGTTTGTCAATCCCCAAGGCACCTGGTTCTTCCCCAGGCCACATGCATCAGAGAAAGGCTTCACCCAACCAATGTTGCCTCCCTATGGTTTGGCAAACCCCACCGCCTCCCTCAGCCATAGGCCGGCCTTCCTTGCTATGTCGCAGTCGCACACGCTGGCGGTGGTCCTTGTCAGCCGCGCACGCTGGCGGTGGTCCTTGTCAGCCGCTTAGGCTCTGAATCGCGCAGCTGCTAAGCCGCGCATCATTTTTTAAGTAGAATAAGTCTTTAAACTCAGTATTGCACTGGCCGCATCTTCCACTGGTTTCCCAAAAAATACAAAGTGTGACTGGTTGCACTTTCGATCACCTCCATTATTTTCGGATGTCATCACAAATCTGATTTTAAGTTTTAAGAAGAGTTTCAACCTCTCAGTCGTAGGTCGGGTCTAAATAAACTTCCCGCAAACGTGTCAGTCTTATCAAGTCAAAATTTCCATAAATGTTTTCAAAATACAGAGCAGATACCCTTGTAAGGGTTTCTACTTCGACACCGCACACATACACACAATCAGTTTTATGTATGTTCATCTTCCCCTTGTTGTTTGTCTTTCCTCTGATTTTTCTTACTTTTTATTTGTCAAACTGAACACCTTTAAGTAGTGCTAAACAGTAGGGCATTCCTTGTCTGGACTGCCTACAACACTCTTAGGGGGGCTGCTTGGTTCGAGATGTCTGTGTAGTCTGTGGGTGATGACGAATGCTCGTCAGAGTGTTTGCCTGGCTCAGTGGGTGGTGGCACTGGTGGGAACCAACAATCTGCGGGGTTCTACCGTGATGTGAGTAGGTCATGTGACGCTTTGCTCCATGTTGGATGTGTGGATTGCCTCGTCTGCACTCCGCTGCTCCCTTGCTGCCTGTCCCGCTCGCTTCGCATGCAGTTCTCTGCAAGTTGATGGGTTCACTGTGTGGTGTGGCCGTGTTGTTGGTGTTGCCTTGTGCTTCACTGCTTCATTGCCTTGCTTTCCATCCACTGATCGTGCCTTTCGTGTTTGTTGCTTGCGTGCCTTGTAGGCTGGTTGCCTTGTTGTTGTTGCCTTATGCTTCATTGCCCATGGTTGTCGAGTTGCTGGTCCGCTCGCCTTGTTATCCCTTGCAGTGTGGTTGCCTTGTTTGTGTGGCCTTGTGCTTCACGACGCAGTTGGTGTTGTTCATCAGTCATTTGCTTACTGTGGCGTTCCTTGCAGTCATTTTGCCATTGTCCAGTCGTGTTGCCTCTACTATGTTACCTGGTGCTCCGCAAGGTTGCTGCCTGCTGCTATGGTCCGCTTGGGGACAGTCTGCCTTCAACAAGGGTCAAAGGGTTCATGACCCAAACCATCAAATATGGAGATTCCGCATATTATTAAGGGTTCAGCCTCCTGATCAGTCAGTGCAACTCCAACAAAACAATCTTTCATCATCCGTGTAAGGAAAATGAGTGATAGCGAAATGACAGAAATTCAGAATGCAAAATCACATTGAAAGCCAAAAAGTCCAACGTTGTCAAAAAAATAAAAAAAAAATAAAATAAATTCAACGCTGTCCAGAAAGTGTAAATTAACTGATAGTACACCAACGGAGAACCAAAGCACTGAATCTGAATGCCAATGAGAGCATCTTCTCGCCACCACCAACATATGTATTCAGAGCTCTTCCTCCTACTTGGCACTCGACGCCCAGACTACGATCACACAACTACTACCAGCCTATGAATTCACAATGCAACTTGTTGACATCATCAGCAACAACCGAAGTACATGAAGATGTCGACCCTGTAGACCATCACCAAGACTAGGTACGTGCACTCACATCATCATCCTCATCTCTCTCTCTCTCTCTTTCTCTCTTTCTCTCTCTCTCTCTCTCTCTCTCTCTCTCTCTCTCTCTCTCTCTCTCTCTCTCTCTCTCTCTCGTCTTCTCTACCCACGTCTTCCTTCCCATACACGAAGACCACCACCACCTTCACTGGCTATCCAAGCCAAGCCCTAGCTATATAGGGCTGGCTATGGTGTTTCCCTCAACAGCACCATGACTTCTCCCAATGTTTGCGCGCCGCCGCGCACTGCCTGGCACCTGGCCCTAGCACACAGCATACAGCCCCCGAGCGCACGTTCAAGCAACGCTGGCTCATGCACTGCCTAGTGCCATAATGAGCCCACCAGTGGTGAGCTCCTTCCTTTATGGAAAGTGCTCGCCCAAATTGTTGTCTAGCTGGGCCTCGTGCGTTTCCATTAGCTTCCGATCAGCTCAAAGTGTTTGCGCTCACGCCCATTCAGACAGTGGCCTGGGTCCGAATTCAAGTTGGTTAGGCCTGCCCAACATCCCAGTAGTAAACGTGAAGTTCTCCCTGCTTCGCCTGTGCTGCTGGAAGAGCCTCGAAGGTTCACAAATTATTTTTGATTCTTACGAGTACGGATAATGTAACCAACTAGTGTGTGGCAACTATCTCCCGCCCACCGAACTGCCAAAATTGACGAACTCAGGCCATATTGAAATTCAGGGACCCGCCTTCACTTAGGGCGGGCTCATGCGTGCTGAAAGGGCCTTATAGGAGCATGTCAAGGATCTAACTTGTAACAAGGCCTCGTCGAAGATCTATGCCCACATAGGGGTTCCAACATGCTCTGCTTGGGGCCCTCAGCCTGGTCTCATAGGCCTGTAAACAGGCATTAGCACATATTTGCAGGCCTGCCTTCACTTAAGGCAGGTACTACACTTTTCCAACACTATCGAGGAATTAAATCTTCGCATCAGCAAGTGTGTACGTCACGATGTGTGTCATGAGAGTTGAAGCCTCCGCAAACATAGCCACAGTGAGCCGCAAAGCTCATGCACGACGAAAGTTCTATCATAATTGCACGACAACCAACACCTGAGATCCATTGTATTGAGAATGCGGGAGACCATTATGTCATAGAAAAAAAAAACTTAAACCCCAATCATTACAGTCTGACAAACAATTCCTCACTCATTTTTGTGCGCATCACCGCTCAACCGAAGGGAGGGGCGCACTGGCCTAGGAAAGGAGGGAGAAGAGAGGAGAGGAGAGGGAAGAAGGAAGGAATGGAGGGGAGATTCATAATAAGTAACCACCCATTATATAACGGGGAGAGTTATCAAAAGCTCATTCCTAAATCACATCCACACTCCAGGATTACAGAGATGAGTACGAAGATAGAAAACTCAATACATGGAATTTTCAATTACAGGAGATCAACAAAAAATCAGGAAGTGAGGCATAACTTTGCAGTACCTTATCCAAACAGTCGCAATAGGAGCTGAAAAATGCCGAGTTGGTTTCAATCAGAATAATTAATACAAAGCAACGGATCCGTTCCAAGATGCGAGAAATGACCATGCATCCAACGCTTTTATTTTGGATGAATCCCTCCCAAGCATAAGCCGCTGCTTAAAAAGTAAGGTCACAAAGGCATCATAAAGGCAAAATATGAAGCCAACATAAAAAAACATGAAGCATGCCCATTGCCCATAGTGAAGCAAACTTATGCACCACTCTCATAGGGGAAATTAATACCGTAAAAGTCCTAACTACGTAGGTGTCTATCCAAGATTACACACCCATGGATCGCACCCCATCGCCCCCTACATCGCATCCATCATCATGGCCAACATCCTATCATATCCCACGATCCCATATGCCCCCACATCACCCAATGCTGCCACCATGACCGCAGAAAGCAACTCCGATTGCACCACGTCCATCAATCACAAGCAATGCAAAGGCCGAAAACATAAAGGAAAGGAACAATGCTAGAACCACCAGCACGGCCTCCTTCTCAATAGGATATCGTACACACGAGTCCATTATCATGCAGACTCCATCACCTCTCCTCCCCTCTTTGCGACACCCATGCAATCAAAATGACTCCAGTCGCCATTGTAGAAAAAAACAAACAAAGAGACTACCAACATCTTTCGGAAAGTGACGTGACGATTCATATGTACTCCTACTGTGCTAAGCATCTCCCTCATCCGGCAAGGATCTCCGAACAGTTACTCCGTACCAAATGCTAGCAACATAGAGTTCTAAAACGAAGCTCCTCAGTAGATGCTATGAAGGCCAGATATCCCAGAAGAATGGAGACGACAACAACGATCCCAAGCATAAAGATCGCAGTCTCCATCAATGCAAGTGGCGGGTGCACAAGACTCTTCCAGCCCATTCAGATACGACTACGAGCTCCTACAACAAATCATTCGCAAACAACAAGGGCAAGCATGTATGGAGGTAGGAAGGTTAGGCAGCATCAAACATCCATATCATGATGGAGAAGGGGAAGTGGAAAAAGAAGAGGAGGAAGAAGAATATCCCAATTCAGTCCAGCGGCTCCATGTGCGCCGACGTAACAGCAGGGGATGGTAGGAAGTCCTAGTTCCTACTAGGATTGGCACATCAGGGGGAAAGTAGCCCCTCCGTTTCAGTGTCGAAAGGAACGAGGCTGTTACAGGCCCAGTTAGAGGTAGGGAAAAGGGCGGAGAGAGAGAGAGAGAGAGAGAGAGAGAGAGAGAGAGAGAGAGAGAGAGAGAGAGAGAGAGAGAGAGAGAGAGGGAGGCGGGGGGGGAGGGGGGAGAAGAACGGATCGGGAGCATATTACCGAGGAGCGTGATGTCGATGTCACCGTAACCCCGCTCATAGCGCAAACAAACAATGCCAACTGAAATCAGAATTCACATCGGAGGTTTTTAGCAGATGCAGGGGAGATTTAGATAGGGAGCGTGGGTAGTGAGGTAATGATCGTGGTTTAGGGGCAAAGAGGATCCAAAGATGGGGG
>BFEA01000108.1:573295-587054 GCA_003427395.1 Chara braunii | reverse complement strand
AGAGTTCTGCAGAATGCGTAGTATAGTATTAGCAACCGTGGCAAAGTTCGATGAACTTGGTCCGTACGACGAAAAGTCTTTGTAGGTCTGAAAACACAGAGGATCTGAGCCCCAAACTGATTCAACATTCTTAAATTTGTGAGACATAAGAATCGTTTTTTCATGACAAATAATCATCCGCGTTTCCAAAAAATCAATCACTCCAACCCCAAGGTCGGTTCTTTCCAACACTAAGCCCTAGGGGTAGCAGTGTGAAACTTGATCAAGCCTCTTTTGAGCTTGCTCCCGGGCCTCTGGATCCTCACTTCGGAGCAGTGAGATAATCAGTAGATCATCTATGTACCGCTTACCCATAACCAAATTTTTGTCTGCCCCCAAGCTCCGTATAAACTGATTTTCGGCAAACATGCAAAGCACACATGCGAGTGGAGGGTTCGCCGTTCCACCCATAGGAATGCCTTTGCGTTGCGGCAACACTTGGATTGATACTAAGAAAATTGTGTTACCCAAAAGAAACTCCGATAGTTTCACCAGGTCTATCAAGCGCACTGATTTCCATCATGTCTCACCATTTGCTTTGCGAAATTGAGCTGCCTTTTTTCTAGAGGTAATTCGAATTCATTTGACAGACTTAGCAGTAAAGCTTCCAGTAATCCAAGAAACGGCTTTCAAGATTTCTTCATGAGGAAGTTGTGTGAACATCTCCTTGGTGCCATAGGTGCAGGCAAGGATCCCGTGGCTTCCAGATTTGATTTCAGTATGCTCGTTAATCCTGGTGACTTCTATCTTGAAGTCTGATAACGTTCTTAGATTAAGTTGTTCTTCAGTTGTGTGCTGGATTAGTGCATTTAAAGCGGTAGCCAACACTCCAGAGGCCGATCTGAACGGACTGAGGTAAAACGGGACAATTGGTCTTTTCTTATTTTTGTCCTTCTCTTTAGAGAGGATATATGCATGCTGTAAGCATCCTTTCCGGTCCCATTTTCCCAGCTTACTCAGATCGGCTTTCTCATACTCACTTTTGATACTAGTTAGGACTTCCACTTCGTTCCTAGGTAATGACATATAGTTGCTATTTTCTAGGAACATCAGATCCAGTCCGGCCTTATAGCGGAGCGGGCATTCAATCCAGGTTTCGTTGATGTTCCAATCCAGGGGAGATAGAACAAGCCCATGAAGGGCCTGCTTCACCCCTTTTACATACTTGAACAGGACGCAACCTTCCTTCCTTGGTTCACCTGATTTGGAAACACGCCGAAAATAACACTGCATCTGAGCGGACGTCACGTGCATGTCACGAAGCCTTTGGAGAGTCATATTGCATGCTTCATTCAGTCCTTCTTTGATCGCTACTGATCTGGGAAAAGACACAGTTTTGGAATTAAAAAGAAATGGTTGTATCCCCTCCACGCCCCTAAGCTTGACTGCAACATGCCCGTCAATTTTGGGCAGATCGAAATCTGCACACACACACACAAAATCAGTCTGGCGTGCAAAAGATTTTTGATTATGCAGGATGTCCGCGATCGATCTGGCTTTTAACCAGACCGCCATGGTATGCCTAGCACACAAGTCACCTAGCACAGTTGGGTGAATAGTGTCCAACATCCATTTCCTTACCTCCATTTCCACCTTTCTTTTGTCAATCGTAGTGCAAAAGAGGATCTTACCTGTGATCCTGGCCCGGGGGTTAATACCAAACTTATTTTTTAGGACCGTGGTCAGGATTCCTCGAACCACCTTACGACCCTTAGGTTGGTTTATTGATTTTACTGCATTATTCAAATCAATCAACTCGCATAACTGCAGTTTGTACAAATCACGTCTCTTCCACGGGGCGCGGAGGAGAGCTATCAGATCATGCTTCAGCTGGTCCGTTTTCATGACAGTTCGAACTAGGCTATAAACAATAAAGGCACCACCTTCTTCAATATAGATTTTGGCATCTTTTAACAATAGTTTGCAACCGGGGCATTCAATTTTGGAAAAACCGAACAGAAGAGCGATCAAACGCCATGATTTTACCCAACGACCGCCTGGGTTATTGGAGATTAGAGCTCGCTTCTTACCTTTCCTTTTGAAAATCGATTTCAAGATTTTCAGCAGGTCTGGTTCATTGGCAATACCGATATCAGGGCAGCTAAAGAGCAGAGGTTCAACCGCCCGGGCAGGCAAACAACCAAAGGCTTTTGCCTTTTCTTTGGTACCCCTGGCCCTTCGCCACCAGCGCGTTTTCTTACCACGCGCATTTAACCCAGGGTTGCAAATTTAATGATGACTTGTTCAACACAATCAATGATAGATGCATCGCCAAACCAGAGGCGGATTGGGACGTAATGCCCAACACCACATTTCTTCAACTAGGTGTGCACTTTCTGCTTACTAGTCCCAGTTACTGCCCTATAGTGTTCTAGCCACCGTTCACGCAGTAAACGGGTAGTCTTACCCACGTACACTGCTTTATGCGAGAGTGACATTAGGACATAGACACAACCCTTTCCCTCAAGCAATTTATCCCATTCTACTGGTGAGAGGCGTAACCAGAACTGGAGGTAAGTCCTACCCCATGCAATTTCCCCGTCCAGACAAGCAAGAAGGACTATCAGGACATGCAGTTTCTCTAGTAACAAGCGCAGTGGGTTCTCTACAAGAGGCTTTAATCGAACAATCCGATTAACAGCGTGGCGCTTCGATCGGAGGCTCCCCCCGATCAGTTTCCCTTGATGGAGTTCTCAGCCGGCGATGGCTTCTCCGGTCCCGTGCCAGGCTTTACTTCAGACTTCCTTGACGAGGCTCATGCTGCCTCGACGGGTCTCTCTTCTTTCAGCATATCTGTGTACTCTTGCAGGTCAACCTTGGCCAGCTCCCACTCGCCTTGGTCCTTTTTGAAGTACGAAATACTCTTCTGTTTGCTCAGTTCTTGGACTCGGGTATAGTGCAGCAAGTTGTAGAACTTCTGCCGCATCTTCATGTATGTTGCTAAACCACATTCGTCACCGTTTTCTTCCTCCTCCTTGTTAAAGGCGTTCTGGATGATATCAATATCTTCTTCGTCAATGGGATCTTCTTCCTCCTGGGCTGCTGCCAGCTCTTGGTCGACAGCTGGAGCCTTACCTTTGACATCCGCAAAGCTTTGCAGTAGTGTCGTGAGCATCGTTTTGATATCCGACAGTTCACTAATTGATTCCATTTTTGGTTGCAAGTTCTGCTTGACCGCGCCCGCTCTACCATCTTCGTCGTCGGATGATACATCAATACGCTGCGTCCGTTACTTCCTCTTACTTCCTCTGGACCGCAGCCGATTACCTCGAGGCGAGTTGTCAACTGGAGTGCGCACCACTCCCCTCTTCCTTTTCTCGCTACTCGAAAGTTCCCTGCTCTTTTTCTCCCCCGTAGCAGCATTCGTTTGCGCAGCTTTCTCCCAGGCCACTTTCTCCTCTCGTAGCCGAGTGAGTTCGACTTTGTCCGTAGAGGCAATCTTCACCTTCAGGTCCACCTCTTGCAGTTTCTCAGTGATGAGTTTGAGAGAACTTCCAAACAAGGTGGTTACCCATGCCTTCATCGCTCTTGTCAGAGGATTTGCTTCTCTCGACAGACCTTCCTTCAGACCGGCTCCCATCATCCGGCAGTTCCACGATTCTCACATTGCTTCGCCGACTGCCAGACAACCTCTTCCTCGCTTCGTCAACTGCCTTATTCATCTTAATGTCCTCGAGGATGTCCATGTACTTCTTGGTAAAGTAAGCTCTATTACCAGAACCTGGAAACTCATTCGCCGCTGGTCCCTTCCTCGAATTACTGCTCGATGCATTGTTTGGAGCGGTCGGCGCGCCTTGGATAGCAGTTTGGTTCACTGGAGGATGACTTGCAGGATGAATCGCAGGCGGAGGGATGCTGGGAGTGGGTTGCACTCCCCATTGCACATTCATCGGCCACTGCTGCCAATGTTGAATTCCCCATGGCTGCGGTACCGGTCCAGATGGCACGCTCGGGTACTGCGTCGGCACTGGTCCAGCTCCCGCTTGCTGCACAGGTCTCGCGGTCGGCATACCGACAGGTGGCGGATAGGTTGTGCCATACTGGTGTGGATTAATTCCGGGCGGGTAAATCGGGGTAGGATAAACCTCCGGATTTTGCCCCTTACACCCTGCCACATTGTTCTCCGTCCAATATCGCCCGTCGTTGGACCACCGCCCACGGCGTCCGCCCGCCTTGCTACCACGTCCACGTCCAGTCATGCGACCAATTACAATTCCGACTGTAAATCCACAGCTCAAGCTTAGTACAATGATCCACCTTGATTCAACGGAGCTCAGCAACGTGGCTTATCTCCAGCTGATGCAGAGCACCATACGGTGATGAGATCTTCGCCGCCTCATGTGTACTCGTTATCGTACTACCCCCGCTGCGCTTGATGACACCTTCACGTCACGGATCGCCTCACCATATCGGATAAGAGAACCCGACTTGGTTGATCGCAACACATAAAAAATATCAATATGCGACCCGATGATGCGTATGGTGGGGGAAGTGCCCACCAACGTAAGATAGGCAGATTGCGAGGCAGACGGTAATAGAAGGTAATACAAAATTGGGAAACAGATATAAAAGAAATAACAATCACTGGAGCAATAAAAGAACTCCAAATAATTAATGAATCCCAAAGGATTAATGTATCCCAACAAGGGAAGAAAACACAAAGTGCAGCTATCACGCGTGGTGAGGCCGGCACCCTAAACTCGTTCCCAAGCCACGGCAAGGTCGAATTTAGGGCTCTAGTCCATCAAAACATTACAAATAGGACGAAATTAGGAAAAGGTGACATGAGTTTACTTATCATGGCGAAATCACCATTCCCCCAGCATCTTCCCCAACTGCACACCATTGAGGAATCTCAATCCTTCTACTCATTCGCCATAGAGATTGAGGAACTAACTCTTCTAGCTAGATCTTATAGTAACTACGAGCTCGCCGACTACCTCGTTACCTTCGGATTCCACTTCTAGAAAATTCCGAAATACGAAAATTAGAGAAGAACAGAAAAAAGTGAAAAAGTAAAAAAGTAAACGGTAAAGCCGTACAAAAGACCTGAGAGGGTCAGGCATATGCCACCAGGCAGTGCGTGGAACAAACTTAGCAGTGTTTCCCTCCTAGCAGTCCCCACAGAGCTGTAGTTACCATCATGAACGTAACCGGTTTACTGGTTAGGCAAAATCACTTGGAAAAAATATATGATCGCAGGTCGTGGTCTCTGAGCTGCAGCACCATTCATCGTATGTCTTGTGACAGCACTGTGTCCATATTCGCAAGTGAGTCTCAAAAGATCCGATTGCGTCGGGGCCAGGATGTGCGAAACCGTAATACACCGTCCTCCGTGAACGTAGCTGGGTTGCGGGTTATCATTCATCATTCGTCAAGGGTATCTCATGACTCAAGAGGCAATCCTTGCCAAAAAACGGGCCAATTCACTTACCCGCAGACTTCACGCCAGAAAATATTTTATTGCCTCTGTTAATTTGTCCCAAAGTGGTGTTCTTTCGCGCCGATGCATCCACGTCAATCCGGCAGCTACCACCTTTCCTGGATATCTGCATTTCCTCAGTTCTTCACACVACGTGAACACSTTCCAGCACGTGATCCCCWGGTCATTAGAGTTCTGCAGAATGCGTAGTATAGTATTAGCAACCGTGGCAAAGTTCGATGAACTTGGTCCGTACGACGAAAAGTCTTTGTAGGTCTGAAAACGAAGAGGATCTGAGCTCCAAACTGATTCAGCATTCTTAAATTTGTGAGACATAAGAATCGTTTTTTCATGGCAAATAATCATCCACGTTTCCAGAAAATCAATCACTCCAACCCCGGGGTCGGTTCTTTCCAACACTAAGCCCTCGGGGTAGCTGTGTGAAACTTGATCAAGCCTCCTTTGAGCTTGCTCCCGGGCCTCTGGATCCTGAGGTCGGAACAGTGAGATAATCAGTAGATCATCTATGTACCGCTTACCCATAACCAAATTTTTGTCTGTCCCCAAGCTCCGTATAAACTGATTTTCGGCAAACATGCATAGCACACATGCGAGTGGAGGGCTCTCCCTTCCACCCATAGGAATGCCTTTGCGTTGCGGCAACACTTGGCCTGATACTAAGAAAATTGTGTTACCCAACAGAAACTCCGATAGTTTCACCAGGTCTATCCGGCGCACTGATTTTCATCCTGTCTCACCATTTGCTTTGCAAAATTGAGCTGCCTTTTTTTTATAGTTAATTCGAATCCATTTGACAGACTTAGCAGTAAAGCTTCCAGTAATCCAAGAAACGGCTTTCAAGATTTCTTCGTGAGGAAGTTGCGTGAACATCTCCTTGATGTCATACGTGCGGGCAAGGACCCCGTGGCTTCCAGATTTGATTTCAGTGTGCTCGTTAATCCTGGTGACTTCTATTCTTAAATCTGATAACCTTCTTAGATTAAAATGTCTTCAGTTGTGTGCGGGATTAGTGCATTTAAAGCGGTAGCCAACACTCCGGAGGCCGATCTAAATGGACTGAGGTAAGACGGGACAATTCGTATTTTCTTATTTTTGTCCTTCTCTTTAGAGAGG
Organism: Chara braunii; assembly: GCA_003427395.1. Taxonomy (NCBI): domain Eukaryota; kingdom Viridiplantae; phylum Streptophyta; class Charophyceae; order Charales; family Characeae; genus Chara; species Chara braunii. The sequence goes on along the minus strand of BFEA01000108.1, from coordinate 580,459 downwards.
ATATATAAATGTTGTAAGCATCCTTTCCGGTCTCATTTTCCTAGCTTACTCAGATCGGCTTTCTCATACTCACTTTTGATACTAGTTAGGACTTCCACTTCGTTCCTAGGTAATGGCATATAGTTGCTATTTTCTAGGATCATGAGATCCAATCCGGCCTTATAGTGGAGTGGGCATTCAATCCAGGTTTCGCTGATGTTTTGATCCGGGGGAGATAGAACAAGCCCATTAAGGGCGTGCTTCACCCCTTTTACATACTCGAACAAGACGCAACCTTCCTTCCTTGGTCCACCTGGTTTGGAAACACGCCGAAAATCACACTGCATCTGAGCAGACATCGCGCGCATATCACGAAGCATTTGGAGAGCCATATTACATGCTTTATTCAGTCCTTCTTTTTATGAGAGAATTTTCGTTTTCTCCTGAACTCTTTTCCATTGCATTCTTATTTTTGTTTCAATAAACTGTTTTACTATGTCTGCCACTTCCCCTTTCCCTATTTTGGCCCCTTCTTGGTCAAAGACACACCTTCTTAACCACAACGTCAAGATCATCGCGTTCTTGGTCATGAAGAAAAGTTGTTGGCTAGGCGTGATGTATGTGTCTTCCCCACTCTCTAAAGAGAAGAGCTTCCCATTTTTATGACCACTCGTCGGTGCCCAGTTGAGACCAGATGCAGTCCCACCGTCGCCACAGCAGGACTGCCTCAAGGCATTGTAGAAAGATATGTTCTATTGTTTCGCATATTCTTCGTCTCGGGAACCCTGCGTTACAGGATTTGCAGCATGGGAGAGTCTCACCCCTCTGTTCCAGGTTCGTCATGTCGATGATCCAATTATTGGTGGGGAGGCATTTGTGATTGATTTGCCACTATAGGGAGACGAATTTTGTCGGTCTCTCTTTCAACCCTCTGAACCATTTCAGTCCTCTAACTTTGTCCCTATGTAGGCTGAGGTGTTTCTACATCTGTCTCCTACCTCTGTCTGAACATCCACTCGGGGCCTGGTCATCCTATAGGTGGTTTTTACTGTTAGTTCAGAGAGTTGCATTGGTTGCCTATTACGTCCTCTTATCCATTGTCATTCCAGAGGGTCCATGGCTAGCTCGGATAGGGGGGTTTCTGGTAGGTAGGCTCGACATTGGGTCCTCCCTTCCTTCTGGCTCTGCAGCACTCGAATCCGATAAAGGTTGAATTTTTCATGCCACTGGACCCCGTCTAGGTGATACCTTACGAAGGTGTCGTCTCGTCTTCTTTCAAAAAGGTTGACCATTGCCCCATCCGGTCTTGCCTTTGCCACTGAGCCTATTTGCAAGGGGAAGTCCTTTACCCTTACTGGTACCCAGTCTTGTTCTTGTAATGTCCTGTGACTCCTACCCTTTCTCATGGTCACCACTCAGGCTAGGGGGATCGAAAATATTAACTGGTCAAGTGTGTCCTCGAGCTTGTGAGCATGACGAAGGCAGGGTCTAAGTTGTTGGGCCGTTTTCCAATCTTTGTTTTCCTCATCCCATATGTCTCGTACCCGGAGAATCCCCTGTTTGACCTATGAAGCCCATTGGGGATATGAGTTGCCGTATACCCTTCCTTGCATATTCGTGATTGCCCTGTTCCCAAACAGGGGTTGGCTTAAGATCTCCTTCATCCGTTCTGGTGTAGGCCTATCAGGAATCGGTAACCTCCTCCAATTCTTCATTAGGCTGCTCAAAAAATTGTCTTTTGCTAGGTCTTGTCTAGCCACTCCTCTATCCCCCTCCTCTCGTGAGCACGCGTTGGCTCGAGGGATGGTCCAATACCGATCCTCAAGCCATGTGAGCGGGTTCACTGTGTTAATAGTTCTGGGTGTCAGTCTACGATCTGTTTCATTGTCAGATCCTCGCATGGGGGGGGGGGTATCCCCAACAATCAGTCGTTTAAACCATTGGATTGATAGAGCGGTGGTTTGTAGGGAGGGATCCAACAAGCCTAGTCCTCCCCTGGTCTTAGGGTGGATCAACTTGTCTCATGCTACCCTGCTGATCACGTTTTGTTGCTCGTGATTCCCTCGCCAGAGAAATGCAACCAGTTGCTTCTTGAGGCTCTTGATGCTGCCCTTCCCTAGATGTAAGAGGGCCGATTTATACCAGATGGATGCCAACACCACGTTGTTGATGATATAAGCCCTCCCAAAAATAAATGTGTTTTTGTTTCTCCATTTCTGCATTTTTTCCAGAGCCGACCTAGTGATCCATTTGTCGTTTCCTGTTGGTGGTCCATGAGCTGAATGAGTCACCCCCATGATTTGTTCTTCCAGAGGCCTCCAATCTACCTTGGACTGTTCCGGGGGATGAACGTCATGAAAGTGAATCCACCAGCCTTGCGTTTTGCTTCCCAAGCTGACTGACATCTTAGACATCAAGGTAAACCGTTCCATTAGGGTTTGGATTTCCGCTATGTTATTTTGGGTGGCCTCGACTACTATTGTAAGGTCATCCGCAAACATCGAATATTCAGGTATGGCTTCCTCTGGAATGCCTGACAGTCGCAGCCTAGAGATTTTTTTGTTAATTCTCAGGTTAGCTGTCAGTGCTTCCATCACCACAAGGAAGAGGAAGGGGGCCAGTGGGTCACCCTGCCGCACCGAGCGCTGGAGTTTGATTTCTGGTGCAATATGGCCCGTTCACCTGCACCCGTGTAGTCGCATTTTGATGGAGTGTCATAATCCAGTCCCTAAATTTCGGGCCAAAGTTAATTTTCTGCAAGCACTTGTCCATGAATTTCCAGTCGACGTGGTCGTAGGCTTTTTCAGAATCGATGAACACTATGGCCGCATTTTTGTGCGACTGTCTCGATAACTTAATTGATTCATTAACCAGTAACACATTGTCTTGGATATTCCTGTTGCGCATAAACCCCGTTTGTGTGGGGTGGATTATCTCCTCCAGGACCGGTATCATCCGATTGGTCATCGCCTTCAAGTTAGTCATCAACTTATACACCACCGTGAGGAGGGTGATCGGTCGATAGTTCTTTATATTCGTTTTGTCTTTTTTTTTGTACATTAGGGTAAAACTTCCTTGACTTGCTAGGTATCCCATGTCTTCTGAGGCCTTCACCTGCCTATAAAATTTTATCAATTCCTCCGACATGGGGTTTCACATCTCCTCCCAGAATTCCTTGGGGATTCCATCCACTCCTGGGGTTTTGTCCTCCTCCATCTGCAAGAGGGCGTTCCAGATTTCTTCTTTTCATAGTGGTTTATCCAAGGACTCTCGTTGTTCGTCCGAGATTCTTTGGGAGAGGGGGTTCAGGAAGTCCTCAATATTGTGTTCTCTTATTTGCTCTGATTCCCCGACGAAGGTAGATGAAAAAAGTTCTTTATAAAAGTCCCTAACCACTTCCAGGCCATAGGCCGAGGAGTAAGAGGTGACCTCCTGTGTTTTAAGTGCATCGTATAGTCCCTCTATAATGGATCTTTTGACCCTTGTTTGGGCGAGTGCGAAGAAGGTTGCATCCATTTGTCCCTCTGTGGAGTGTCTGGTTAACTTGCCTCTAATGATGGGGTCCTGGCATCTTTGCTGGGCAAACTCTAAGAGCTGATTTTTAAGCCTTCGTATTTCTGCTGGTTCTGTGTGGGTTTGAGAGCGCAGTGGCAGACTGCTTTCCTATTCAAGATTGCGGATTTCCTTCGGAATGTTAATTTTCTGGGTGTATTTTCCTTTGGCACGTATTTTCAAAACTTAATTGCATTTCCTGGCCTGCGATCCGGAGCCGCATTGAAATCCCCTGCAATGATTGTCGTTATAACTTGTGGCAATCGAGACCGTATGTGTTCAGAGAAGATTTTGCAATGCTCCACTTCATTGGGGCTGTAAACGCTGACCATGCAAACTGCTTCTATTTCCAGCATGAGGAGAACAGCTATCCCCTCTCTCGCATCTACTGCGGAATAGATGACGTCCGCCCGAGAGTCACGGGGGATCCAGATCATTACCCCTGCCGACCCTAGCCTCGGTGCGTGGGCTGCAATTTTTGGTAGGGCCAGGTTGGGTTGTGAGCTCTGACGTGTTCCGGGGGAGTTTGTGAGGTGGGTTTCTTGAATGCAGATGAGGTCAGGCCAATGTCTCCCCCCCCCCCGTTCCAGGTTCTTTAATGCCGAAGCCAGCCCATTTACGTTAAGAGAGCGCAAGTCCAAATCTGCGACCTGAGTCGCCCTGTTCCAGGTCTTGTCTTTTCCGTAAAGGACTCGCAGCTCATCCTTCCCTTGGGTGGATTGCCAGTCCCATGTCCGCTGTTGCTGCTCTCTCCTGTCAGACCTTTTTATGGCTAGCCAACTTCTCCCAATCCGCCTTATCAAGGGAAGAGGGGTCCTGAGGGGTCCTGCAGGATAGTTGTGCCTGAGGAGTGAGCATAAGCAGTGAACTACCTCCGGGGCACTCCAGCAGGTGCTGCACCTAATTCTTGTCTGGTACACTTCCAAGAGCTCTGTGTGGGAGAGCTCCATTTTGCAGCTTTCCAGGCCCCTTTCCGCGCTTTAGTCATTCCGACAAGGAAAGAAGAGCTGGGAGTGGGGTTCTGAGCATCACAAATACGGACAGAGCTGACATATTGACGACAGACAGCCAAACAAAACCTGAACTTTTCCCATACCCATAAAGACATTTCCAAAATTATCACCCAGTTTTGGCGGGATTGGCTGGGGGGGGGGCCAAGGGGGATGGACTGCGGAGGTGACATGGACAGGAGATGCAGCAAGGAATCAACAAGACGAGGAGGAGGACGTTAGCCGGGATTATCCTCTCTGCTTTAAGGACTGGACACCAGTCGACCCAGCATCCCCCTTCGACCAGCATCAGATTTCCACGACTTGTTCCCACCTCACCCCCTGTCTTTGGCAGAAATCCAATGATCGACAGCAGGCAGCAGTGACAACAGGCACAGTCCCAATCAGAATCACAACGCTACCACGATTCAGGGCTGTAGATCACCCTTTTTTTTTTTTTGTTTACCCTTCATCTGGAGTTAGATCCGGTGGAGGAGAGACGGGATGGACACTGTGGTGCCCCCGAGCATCCATAGCCATCTTTCCCCGCTGTTGTTGTTTGATCCTAAGATTTTCTCATTCTCATTTTCTGATCTGAAGCTGGGTGCTGACCCCAGTTCTATGAAGGAGGGATTTGGACCCGGTTTCCAGCAGGTGCAGCTCCCCACCAATAGACAGGAGTCATCGCGGTGCGTGGTACCTGGGCCTGCTCTGGTAATGCCTTCTGTGGATAGTTTCAAAAAACAAAAAAACAAAAAGAGGTCCTCCTTTCCAGTGCCACCTCCCCAAACCAAAACAGAAATAAGAAAGCGGGGGAGGTCCCACTTGCCTGGATTATTCGTTTCAGGCTGCTGATCATCCAAATTGATGGTCAGAAATGGAGGATGTTGGCAAGAGGGATGTTGCCCCAGTTACACTGTGTGGACTGGCTTTAGCGGATACTCACACTGGGGCCTTTTCTGGTTGTAAGAGACAGAAATTTCTTATTTTCTTCAGCTGATCATAACAGATATTAGACTTGATCTTAGCCAAAAGGACTGAGAATTTGGGCAAACAAAACCCACATCACCAAACAGGTTATGTCAATGGGGCCCTCTGTAGACCATCTGGATAACCTAATGGCCGACTACGGAAGGCGACTGCCATACTCTGGCTTCCAAACTCCAGAACAACCTGGTGACCATTTGGATGCGTTTTCTCACCGCCGCACCCCATTTATCATATTAGGACCATTTCCACCGTTTGGAGGTGATTTGTTGTTTGGTGAGATGGTGCAATGAGGAGGTAGGGTGAGCACTCACTATGGCGAGTTTTCAGGCCTGGTCGTACTGCTCACCAAACATTGAAAATGGTCGGTGAGTTCTCACCACCGCAGCGAGACCTTGAAAACTCAACAAAACTACGGCCCTCGCCGCCCTACTCACCATTCTTGAAAATGTGTGGTGAGTGCTCACCGACACAGCGAGGACTCAAAACCTCACGAAACCCAGGCCTCGCCGCACCACCTCACCAAAATTCTGTTTCGAAGGAATCGTGTCCTGACAGGCTCGCTAAGGACAAAGGAGAAGCACAAAAGGTCTGTCCAGGCCAGCAGTCTGGACGCCGGGTGGAAAACTCACCAAACTCGTGTGTGCCCAAAAGCTCCTACCAAATGGACAAATTGAATTTGCAACCTGGGAGTTGGGAGTCGGGGCATTTTTGGTGAGCCCTCACCAATTGAAATCCGCACGAATTCGGACTACTTTCTTACCAAAGGGAATTCAATTTGGTGAGGTAGTGCGGGCATGCCTACCTCACCAAAAAAGGTGTTTGGTGAGTAGTGCGGCGAGGCCCGTAGCCTCACAGCACCACCTCATCAAGGCCCTAGTTGCACGACTCGCCATCCGCCACAATTCGTGGCGTATGCGTGGTGAGTGAAAGAAACTTGAACCGTGTCGAACTGGAGGCCTGGCTGGTTGCACTCACTCTAAAAAATCTTGTCTGCCTGACCTCCCCTCATGAAGCACTGCACTTGCCAAGAAGTTGTTTTGTGGAGGGTCACCGCACTCACGAGGATGACCCTCCACAAAATAGCAGGCAATAGCGAGTCCGAGTCAGGACCCTCCACAACATGGCAGGCAGTAGCGAGTCGGCAGATTGAAAAAGGAGACTCGGCAAAAGTTCTGACACGTTCCCTCGCTCACCAAGTTCGGCGAGTTAAGGGCAACCAGGCGCCTACTGGCCAAACTTGACCTATGGAGAGTAGTGGAGCCAGGCCCCAAAGCTCTCCTTTCATGGAGCTGTGTCCTGATGGGTCCACTGAAGACAAAACAAAAAGACAAAAGTCTGTCCAGACTCCAGACTCCAGACCAGACTGGCAGTCTAGACCTGTGGGAACCTCACCAAAAAGCTCCTACCGAATCCATAAATTGCAGGCTGAGTGGGCATTGGGGCATTTTTCAGTGGGGACCTCACCAAAGAGCTCCTACGTTCTTCCCCCGAACATAAGGCACCCTGAAAATGAACGAATGCAAGGCATGTTTCCGACCCGATACGATCAAAATGAGGGTGCGTTGTTGTGTTCGGGGGAAGACGGTAGTACAAAAATCCATGAATTGCAGGCTGGAAAAAAAAAAAAAAAAAAAAAAAAAAAAAAAAAAAAAAA
>BFEA01000108.1:495389-516421 GCA_003427395.1 Chara braunii | reverse complement strand
CCTTCGAAGAGGCAAGAGGAGGCAGGTCAGAACAAGTCGACACTACAAAAAAGCAGCCTGTGGGGGTGGGGGGGTGCAAGGGAAAAACATGAGAGGAAGAGTGGGTGGGGTCCTCAGAGGGGTTCATATGGACAACCGAGTGGCCGAGTACTGTGGGTGACTGCCATCCGTCTAGTATCCCACCTCTACGACAACCTGGGCTTTCTTTGGGGGGGGGAAAAAAAAAAAAAGGAAGAGCCGCCTGCCCCAGTTGGGTCATTCATTCCGCCTCGCTTCTTGATGATGGAACTCTGCTTCACAGCCCTAGCGCTGCAAGGAGGCAGACACAGAGAGAGAGAGAGAGAGAGAGAGAGAGAGAGAGAGAGAGAGAGTGAGGGGTTGAGGATGATCAAGCCTGTGCAGAGAGGTGAGAGTAAAAGAGAGGCTTACCTGACCTAGCTGGCGGTGATTGCTTGCTGAACAGACTGTTCCAGGAGGCAGGCAGTGCTGGTTTAGAGGATCAACCTCCATAGCGCCAATTGACATAGTGCTGGGGGTGTTGAGTGGCATCGACAAGTTGTTTTTGGAAGAGACATCAGCTATATCATCATCGGTAGAGTGTTGGGTTTGACCATTGAGGTTGTGGAAGCAGAGAGGAGAGAGCCTGGAGGTCGGTGAAATATTCATTCATTCATTATTGAAAGCTATCCTCCTCCTCTCCTACTCTTCACTACCTTTGTCTATTCTCCAGTCTATTCGCCCTAGGTAGCCGCCCAGCAGTACATAGCTGGGCTGAGGAGTAGGTGGGGCACTACAATTCGCTCATTCTCCTTCCTCCTCTCCTATTCTTTGCCACCTTAGTCTATTCTCCAGTCTATTCGCCCTAGGTAGCCACCCAACAGTACATAGCTGGGCTGAGGAGTAGCCGGGGCACTACAATTCGCTCATCCATTTGGCAACAGCCTGTAGAACTGCTATTTGTGTTTTACTCTTTATTGGAGCTGTAGGAAAATCCGCAGAAATAGGACTCCATACTTGGTTACAGGACGCGATGGAGGGCCCTACCCCAGTACTCAGCTCTGATTCATGCAGCTATGGAGGGCCCTGTACCTACCCCAGTATCAGCTCTGATTCATGCAGTGCAGCTATATAGGTAACAGCAGGTGTTTTCATGATGGCAAGGCGTTCTCCCTTATTTGAATACGCACCCAAGAAGGCCTAACTGGAGTGTTAGCGTGGCAAGGTGTTGCAGACATACGTGCTGGTGGAGAGTACAATTGGCGAGAGTGGGGGTCTGCGGCGCAGCATTGGCCAGAGGACTCACCTGGGCGCCAGAGGTGGGCACTTTTTCATTCCTCGTACTTGACCCGACCCAGCCAATTTTTATCTTTGGTACAGCCCACCCTCACCCAAGAATTTTATTTTCCACCTTAGGTCACCCCACCCACCCAAAATAGTTTCTGAAATTCTGACCTCACGCCCGACCTGCCCGCCGCCAGGGAAAAGCTTCCACCCGGCCCTGCCTGCACCATGAGAACATCATTACCTGACCAAACGTGCAAACTAAAATTTTCCTGCCCGACCGCTCGTGCCATTCCCCCCTTGACACCATTACAAATCCGCCGACACCATGACATTGCGGCAAAACATTACCAAATAAAACAATTTCATATTCAAAATGCGATCGCTCAAAAACTGATCATTAACAACGATATTTACAAAGAAATAACTCAAAGAGTTCACGATCGACCACCAGCACGGTGCGAACCGGTTCCACCATATGCTCTCTGGGATGAATTGAATACGCAGTGCGCTTCTGATGCTGTTGCCACTTCGTGGCCTGGTTTCCTCAATGTCCTGGCACATACGATTTTCGACGTCGCTGTACGAGGGAAGACGTGCGATCTTGTAGCGGATCGGCCTTGCCGAACACGTCCGGGCAATTATCCCACCAGCATCCCACGTTCACGAGTATTCCGTTCAGCTGCGTATCATAGACACGGTCGGGGTTCAACCAACGGCTGGCTATTCCAAGTGATCCCCTTTCACGACGAGCTTCATCTTGAGCTCGTGATAACAAGGCGCCACTTATACACTGAGCTTCGCCCTTCAATCTCCAAAATTCCAAGACGAAACTCGCTAGAAATAAATCCTATCAACATTGCCGCCCGCTAAGGCTGCCAACCGCTGCGAACATCTCTACCGTTCGCCGCCCACGAGCATCAATGGTAACCTGAGGGCAGAGGGACGAATTTGGAAGTCCACAGCAAAGTCTAGTACACTAGTAAACTGGAAAATCTGAGTGAATCTCGCTGCGTACTATGGGTTATCCGGTCCCTTTTTCTTTTAAACCACCAGTATTTGGCCCAGCTATTGGCCGCAGAAAAATAAGGAGTAGAAACATTTCTAGTCGGATGAATTTGGGCGCTCCTGTAATAGCCCGTACATTTCCTAAAATCGTGGCGTGTTAACGGGCACGACTCTAGGAAGTACCGGTGGTTTAAGGAGGGGAGCATAGGACTGAAGGGGCAGAGTGCTCGTTTGTCTTTTCCCGCTTCTGCTTGTTGGGCCTGGACAACTGGACCCAGGCCCTTTTTTACCCCTATCTATCAGGTCCTTTGCACTGTGCAGCTGGGCCCTGTGGGTGGGTGGGGGGGGGGGGGGCAAATATTCAGGCTTCCTGGGCCTTTGGGTCACAGGTGACCCAGGCCATACCATCACCCAACCAGCAGGTGACCCAGACCAGTTTTTCACCCGCCAGTGACCCACAAAGGCATGAAGAAAGTAATCCAAAAATGAACTCGACCTAGCTGCACTCATTTGTGACCCACCCAAACACATTAAGGTAGACCCAGACCGGACCCCATCACCTTCTGTCGGGTGGGTGCAGGTGGGTGTGGCTCTGGGCACCCAGTGCCTACCGCTGCTGGCAAAGTCCGGCTTCACTCTGCCATCTACTGCGGCTCAAGACAACAGCTTGCACCTGCCAGCATCTGAGTTATGGAAAAGAGAGAGAGAGAGAGAGAGAGAGAGAGAGAGAGAGAGAGAGAGAGAGAGAGAGAGAGAGATTCTTCATTCTTCTTCTCCTCCTCCTCCTACTCCTCCCCCTCCTCCCATCCGCCACCTCCATTCCTCCAACCTTACCTTGGGTACACGGGCAATAAAAAGAAAAAAGAAAAAAAGAAAAAAACCCAAACAAATCTCGTAGCTAGGTCAGCAAGAAGATCAAAAAGACCCCTCATGGGAGCGCAGTACAAAGACCCTAACGGGCGAATGAAAGTCCTCAACTGAGGCAACGAACCAGTGTTGCCACCCCGCTCCTTTCGGAAGATCTGCTCCTTGTCATTAGCGTAGTACTAAGAGAGGGGGGTGCTGGGCTTCATGGTGTGGCATCGATGGGGGATCCCCTCTGGGAGACTAAACAGACATATAGATGCCACACTGTTCATATATACATATAGGACAATGTGCCCCTAAGACTATGATAAATGCGATCTAGTAAATCTAGAGTCCACTATTCACCGAACCAAGGGTCCTTGCCAGTGTAATGATTCCGCGGAGGGTTGCACCCAAGACCCTAATGAATTGGTGCGCCGTGCAGGTCCATATGCATTTGCATCAGAGGGGGCCTAAGACCCCCTGGGGTACTGGTGATTTACGACGGACTACCTTGCTTGCCCTACCTTTGACCAACATGCTGCAGCATATACAGTCTTCTAACAATGTTGGCCAAATTACCCCCTCTCTCCCCCCCTCCTCTCCCCTCCTCCTCTCCCCTCCTCTTCCCTCTTCAATATTGCTGCTGGTGCTGTGGAGTCAGCAGGCCGGCTGTGGAGGGTCTGAATAGCCAAAAAACTGGCCCCTTCTGTCTTCTCCCCCTCCTCCTCTGCTGTAGTTGATGCCATGGTATACGCAGCCATGCAATGGGGAGCCCACTCCAACTGGAAGCTGAGCTGGTGGTAGCCACTTCTGCAGGGCAGAATGTCCCCCGAGTAATCAGAACAAGCTCACATGGGATTGCCCCCGGATCAATTCCAACAACATCATACGAAGGCACCATGCTAGGTTTGGCAGGGGCGATATCCCCATCATCTTCATTCCTCACCACATCGTCCACATACTATTTCCCCCCTCAGTGTTGGCAAAACTTACATACTTTTGGTGGTGGTGGTGGGTGGGGGGGGGAGGGGGCGGAGGGGGGGATACTGGGAAAGGCACGGCCCAAGGGCTGGGCCCAACAAAAAACCTGCAGAAACTCGCATCATGAGTTTTCGGGATGGTGCTCTGTGTCATAGGTTTACTTTCATTTTGCTTTTCGCAGCTTTGTCTCGTGCCGTGATCCGTCTGTCGTCTCCTTTTCTTTTGTCCTTTAGAAGACAGTTGTTGGCGCCCCGCACCATCTTTCATGGCCCAGGGTCAAAGTCAAAGTCTGCAGAGGCGGGGCCGAGGTCAACTCTCGCTTCTTCACTGCCCCGATGCCCAGGGCCGCTGCTAGAATACAAGTACATAGCAGCCCCACCTGGATGCACACCCAAAAGCAGAGCAATCACGATTTCCTGCATCTGCCCACGAATCCCGTTCAGAATCAGGCATTTTTTTCATTCAGCCAAGATTTCCAGTGCTACTGGCCAAATGGAAATACAAAGCAGCCATGATTTCTAGGGCTGCTATTCTGGTTGTTTCTGGACCCGAAGGATGGTTAAATACGTGTTCCAATACAAGTACACAGCAGCGGCTATTTCCACGGCTGCTATCTTGGTAGTTCCTGTACATGTCTGGTCGTTAGATACACGCACTCAAAAGGACTCTATCTTAGTCCGATTCAGGCTCGAAGAAAAGAAAAGAAAAGAAAAGTGAGTGCCATACGTAATCGCCCCTCAGACCAAGATGATGGCGATTACAGTTGCTCACTGATCCATTGTCTACTTACTTTCACAAGCTCTCTCTGGCGAGTGGCCTCTACCATCATGTATGTTGTGCGATGTTTGAATCAGTCACGATTTAGATACACGCACTCGAATTTGCGATGTTTGAATCAGTCACGATTTCCAGCGCCTCTGTTTTGCTCATATCTGGACGTGATTGTGGTCAGATACATCGACTCGGATCTGCCTGTTCAATACAGATACATTGTTGTTTCATGGGGCATGCTCACACAATCGTTGCTTCAGCCCATGCTCTCTCTCTCACACACACGCGCGCACACGCACACACAAACGTGTGAGAGAGAGAGAGAGAGCGGACTCGTGGTACACCCTCGTGCAGAGGCAGGCCCGTGGGCACATGAGAGAGAGACAGAGAGGGAGCCGCTGTTGCACATTTTCTGCCTTATGCACAGTGACTTGTAATGACAGGCCAAGGTGATCGTCCGTTGTGTTGTCCTCTGCTTTTAATGTCCTCCACTCTCCCCACCCTCCTCCCCCCCGCCCCCTGGGTGCTCGGGCCCTCTTGCACACCGCGGCTTTGCTGCTGCGGGTCCACATGTTTATATTAAACCATCAGTTCACATGAACCTAAGCAGTGCTCCTACTGGTATACATGGTAAGAGCATTGCAATTCGGGTCTGGGGCGGTAGCGGAAGCAGCAAGCCACTGGCTGTTATAAGCGCATGGGTTGTGTTCCGAACTCACTGACTGTTATAAGCACATGGGTTGTGTTCCGAACTCACTGACTGTTATACGCGCATGGGTTGTCCTCCAGGAGCAAAGTGAAAACAAACAACAGGCAACAGGGCGCCTGGCTCAGGTACTTTTATGGATTCTCCATGTGATCCAGTTAAGATATTCTTGCGGGGGCCCATCCAGAGAGAGAGTCCGAAAGGCACTGACTTCGTCCAGACGAGCCTTGCTGTTCCACGATGTTCTGTAGACAGGTGCAGTCTACCCCAATAAGTGAACACCAGCTCAACTGACCTATCCATCAGCACTAAGGCTACCGTTGTCACCCGAATAGAACGCCCGGTCATTATAGCCGTAGATACAGGCATAATGACCGGGCGTTCTATTCGGGTGAAGACGGTAGCCCTCCAGCTGGCAAATCAGAAGAGGAATCAGAAGCGCTGTCTACCCCAAATCGTCAAACACCAGCTCTGGGAGACAGCAAATCAGAAGAAGTAAAATCAGCTGGCAAACTAACAAAGCACCGTGGTCAGGCAAGCAGTGAACCATTCGAATCTCTTTTCGAATGGGGCAGAGGGCTCGTAGTACCTACCACACCCGTCAATCTCTATACGCGCCACTCTCGCTACATCAGCAAACCCTTACCGTGGACCGGCACCGATCCAAGTTCCTGCGAAAGACTATTCCATTATCCACAGGTTTGACAATTCAACAAGTAGCCTTGATCCAGGTAAGAAGTTAAAGGCAGAAATACTGTGCCAAATCGCCAATGGCAGAGAGTAATAGCCAATCGATCCGGAGCAATCCAGATGTGCTACAGGAGATGCTCACTAAATCCAAGCAGGTCTATCTAGCAACGACAAGGTGGTCGACTTCCATGAACTCAGTCTAATAAAAGGTGCAGAGACTGGCACAACTCTGACAAGGCAGCCAGGCATCGTTGTAACGGAACTTGTACCCAAACAACTGAAGAACAAGACCCCAATCTGGGCCTAACAGGAATGCATCGTCATCAACAGATGAACAGCCGGTCTATATCCCACTACCTTCTTCCCCCAAATACAACGTACGCCGTACGGTCATTATAGTTGTATTTAGATTGAAAGATACTCCAAATACAGCCGTAATGACCATGCAACACTAGGGGGAAGAAGGTTGGGGATTCATACCTTCTCAAAGCTCGACTGGGAGCATAGGTCTTTGGGACTTTATTTCATTTTGGGTGGGAGTTATTTCATCTACACGTGTATGTACACGAAGACGTGAGTTATACTGAATACCGGAATCGTTCCTTAAACGCCGTAGGACGTGAAATGGTCGTTGCCCACGAAATGGACAACAATTGAAACCGGACGCAAGGCCTGCCTATGCTGCGATGCTCAGTAGACTCCTGCACCTTTAAAAGAGAGCTGGCAACTCTCTGAATTCGAGCGGAAAGGTACAGGGAAGAAAGCCACGACGAACTATTGAACCGAACGTTATGAGTACTGACCACACTTAGGGACTGATGGAGAGGCCACTGGGCCGTCAATTTGAGGTTTGGCGGTTAGCATCCCAAGGAACATGGAAAGAGAGCGGTCCTGAATGTATCATCTACGTCCATGTAACCACCTCACGGAGTATATCTTGCGTCTAAACGAGCGACAGTCGGCGTAAACCATATAGACTCGACATTTATCCTCTTGGATCCTCGTACTGAAGTTCATCTCATACATTCGGTACGTCGAAGCCGAGCGGGGAAGACTTGAAGACTTGAAGGGAGGAAAGCTGATATTACGGAAGCTGATGTCCTTTGGCCGAACAGAAGGAAGCGTATATAAACTATGTAGACTTGGAAGAGAGGAAAGCTGATATTAAGCAAGCTGAATCAGGGGTCCTTTGGCCGAACGGAGGGAAGCGTATGTAAACTATGTAATTCGATGAGTTGCTGGGGGATAAAGTTACGGACAGATACTCTCCAGAATGGAAAAGGGTCCAGGACCATAAGGACCTGTTTTATTTATTAAACCACCATTTCCTTTCTCGTATATGGGGCCTCAGGCCTCCGAAAAATTCAAATTCCGAAACCAGGTGCCTCCGATGACCATTATAAATGGCTGCCCGGCGGCGATTTTCGGAGTCATCTATGAAAGCAACTTAGCATCACAGCCTGAAAGCAGTGAAAGGTAGTTGTGGTTTGTAAAAAAAAAATGAAAAGACTCTCGATCACAGAGACTCGCAACAGCGAATCAAAATTACAACTGCTCTGTGTAACCATTTGCAGGAACAATGGCAAGCATCATCCAGCATGCACAAAAGGTGAGAAACGGCTAGAGAAGTTCACGTACAAAATACGAAACGAACGTGAGTACAGCCTTCCAGGGCTCCCTGCGCCACCTCTTATTTTCTAACTCGTCCACTCATCCTAGCAAGAGCCGTCACGACCAGACGAGTACTAGACACTCTTCTTCCCTGGCGGTAGCAAAACCCCAACAAACCCCAACAAAACCCCCATGCATCAACAGCTCCTGCTCAGTAATCTTCCTCGACTTGCATTGCTCTGCGAAGGCCTGCTTATGAGCACTACAATCTTCCCCGAAAGCATACACACTGCACGGAGCGGCAACAGCACTTGAAGTGCAATCTGCATTCTCGTCGTCCAACCATACTGACAGTTGGAATCCCATATCCCGATGACAGCATTTGGTGGAACCAGTGAACCATTCAGATCAAATGGCACAGAAGGCTCGTAGTACCTAACTACGTGAATCAGCAGACGGGAAGGAGCCGAAGGGATTGTGACGTTATCCGACACGAATGCAAGATCCCTTTACTTATGCGAGAAGACAGAAGCACAGTGCGTACCCACTGACTTATCTCAGTATAGGGGGCTCCAGAAAGCGAGATTAACCCCGTGCGATTACACCCTGCCGTACGGTACTGATAGGAATGCCACTAGAACTGTCTTGGACAGGAAAGACCACTAGAACCGTCTAACAACCAACAGTTGTTGTCCTGGCTGCTGCCAGTGGCACGAACAGAGAGAAGTCTTTGCCTCTAATGTGCACCAAGCATAAAATCATCAGTACGAAGTTCTGCATACTGTCAAGCGTCTTCAGCGACGATTTGTAAGCCAGCGCACGCCTCACCTTCATCCCGCTTTATCTGCTCCTCGTCCGAGTTTTGCATACGTTCAGGAATACATGTTTTCCCACAGAAAATGCACTCGGGGCAGAGCATGGGCCCATAGCCCCAAGTTAGGATCCTTAAACCGACGGCCCCTTGCCTTGCGCACAACGAGTGACGGGCAACTTTTCACAAAAGACCGACCAGCGACTGTGAAAGCCCACCCCCCCTCCCAGTTTCCCTTTTTTTATTTTATGCAGACCCTTGCAGCTTTTTCACATTTCGTCGGCTGCCAACAGACCAAACGAACCCGCGCTCGGTAGCTGCACACAGATAGGTTCGGGACAGCAGCTGCCAGAACTGGCGGCTTAATCTCGGGCGACGCTTGGGTAGCTAGGCTCACTGCTCTCAGATGGATGGATGGCTCCTGACGCCAGTGTCTACAACAGACAGTAACGCGAAGCAGATCTGGCTACAAACATTAGGCGGCAACCGGCCTATGGAAGCAACCGCCAGATCACCTTGGAGCCGTCATAGCGTGGTACTGGGTCAAACCAGCTTTTTTCTGTGCATGGGAAGCACATGAATAGTCAGAGAGGCACTGGGCAGAGGGAGCAGCAGTCTGTGTAAGCATAGTATACCCATTGCAACTGTCATCCGGAGTCGACTTCAGTTACTTTAAGCATAGATAGCTGGATACCTAGACGACGTAGTAGACGTAGTCCAGTACCGACATGAAAAGGCCGGGCGCGTGCCCTTTACAACTCCCTCCGTCTCACTCTCACACTTTCTCCCCTTCCTCGCCCTCCCATCCATTGCCTTCAAGGGACCTTTCCCTTGCAGCCTTCAGAGATTTGCAAGCAGGGCATGCCAGATCATGTAGGCCGGGGTATATGTGGCACCCTCCTGTGAGCTCTGAGACACATTACTCTCCCAATACCTAGCCTGTTCCCCTCTCCTAACTGGCCGCTACCTGCCACATCTGACCTTTTTTTTTTTAACAAAACAGGTCCTTGTGGTTCTGGCTCCATTTCCATTCTGGGGAGCATCAGTCCGGTTCCTTTCCACCAGCAAGTCAAATACTGAAGTACATGGTGAACACTCTCACACTTCCTCCTGTCTGGCCGAAGGAACCCTGAACAGCATTGATTGCTCCTTTTTTGGAGGATTGACTGTCAGCTTGCCCTCCCCTGGTTTTCCTTTCGGACCTCATTTTCCACTCCTCCTGTGATAGTTTTCTCCACCAATGTTTTCCCCCGTGGCCATGTAACTATGGTGTGCTTCTGTCTTCCCACGTGGCCATGTAACATTGCAGCCTGCCAGAAGCGTGGGAAGCATCAGTGATGGAAAGACACATACGCAGCTCTATCAAGCTGGGCTGTACGTTCCCCCACCCCATTGGGCTGAATGCCCCACACATACGACTAGTCCAGATGGAACCGAATGAACACAACAATCAAAGGGGCCGCACCCCAGACCCTCTTTTCAAGTTGGTCTGAAGTTCAACAACCCAACCACACACCCTACAAAAGGACGATGCACCAGACCTACACATCTGTGTCAAAACGAAAAAAGTACGAGTGCATCTTCCCACAAAGAATGGCATGATGCGCCCGCTACTACTATGAATATCAACGAATGCATATTACCACTTCCTTGGGAAGATAAATCGGTTCGTTTTTCGTTTCGATAATGGTGTGGTGAGGCTCCTAATGTACTTGCAGAAACCGGAGTAAAAAACACATCAGGCAGCAATAAGCAAAAGCAAAAGCGCGTGCACACACTACTCACCTAAACTCGTACCTTTCACGGTTTCCTGGTGCTTTACAGCCTTCTTCCCATGGTTTTCGGTGTCATTCTTTTCAGGCCGAAAACAGCCTTCTTCCCATGGTTTTCAGTGTCATTCTTTTCAGACCGAAAACAGCCTTCTTCCCATGGTTTTCAGTGTCATTCTTTTCAGACCGAAAACTATGTTGTTTTGTTGTCATTGTTGTTGACGACTTTTGTCATTCCAATTACCAGACTCGAAAGAGCCCAGTAGTGCTGTTATTTATTGTCTTCTTTTTTTTTTCCCTCTAAAAAACTACGCTACATTCTTCTCTCAAATCTTTCATCATCTTTCAAATTCTTTCAATTCACCTTCACTACCTACCGCCCACTACTCCCAAGGCTTATAGAGGGGACCCCTGCAAACATAGATTTGTTGTCTCCCTCCAGCCATCAGAGGGGATGTGTTGTTATTCATTGTCACTACCTCCCTGTGTCAGGATTGGGTAATTTACGCACACCTGATGCATGGGGCCTTACCTCAGTTGGTACACCAAATGCACTGTTAAAAAATACAGACCCGAATTTGAAACCAGACGGAACCAGATGAATGAAATTATCAAACAGTTCTGAGTTATCTGATGCCAGTCAGTTCAACAACGATATCCCAAGGCCGTTGCCCTTTTTCTCGGAAAATAAAAAAGAACTCTGTTTCCCGACGTTTGGCTACTAAAAATAAACATACAAAAAACAATACCTAAAAAAAAAAAAAAAAAAAAAAAACTTTCGCCTTCTGATTTTTTTTTCATTCAGTTCTCTCTGTTTTTACCTTGTCCACTCTTGCCTACTCGAGTATTGCGAGTTGTGGCAAACTTTGCTTGCAAGTTGTGCAGCAAACTTTGCGCGAGACACTGCACATGCGGCAACCGCTGCCACACCCTGTACTACTACAACCGACCAGCCTCAGTCTGCCATCGATGTCATATCTGTCGTCACCAGCACATTACTGAAGAAGCCCCACTGAGGTCCCACTGAGTTTCTGAAGAGGTCCCACTGAGGTCCCACTCAGTTCTCTCTGTTTCTGAAGAGGTCCCACTGAGTCCCTGAGTTCTCTCTGTTTCTGAAGAGGTCCCACTGAGGTCCCACTGAGGTCCCACTGAGGTTCTGAACTCAGGGACTCATGTTATCAGCAGTAGACCTTCACCATCTGCTGCTCGTGACAACCAGATTCCCCGTCAAAGGGCTGGCTGACACTAACACGGGTCTTGAGTGAGTAAGCTCAAGAGATTCATTCACCTAGTCTTGTCTGGATTCGAGCTTACGTCTATATTTCAAAAGTTCACGGGTGTACCAACTGAGGTAGGCCCGCTGCTTCGGGGGCCTTCTTGGTTTCATCGTCCCCATTTAACAGAAACAGCCCGTCACTCACTTTCATCCAACAATCAGTCACTTTCATATTTTATGTGAACATAGTACAGGGAGATAAGAGAGAGGAGGGAGGGAGGGGGGGAGGGGGGGGGGGGGGGGGGGGGGGGGGGGGGGGGGGGGGAGTTGTCAATGCTTGTGTGGATTTCTTACCCTCTATAGATCAAGAAGAAGAGGGGGAACATGTGGACAGCGTGAGTACCTGGGGCCGGTCAGTTCCACGACGATATCTCAAGGCCGTCGCCCTCCTGAAAGAAAAAAAAAAAGAGGGAAAAAAGTACAAAAACAGGGGTGGGGGGAAAAGGCCCCAGAGATCGTACATCTCCACATGCACGAGTTCCCGTTAGTGTGAAGATTCCCAGAAGAGCAAATTGGCAGTCCATATAGACTTTGTACTAAGGCATACTCACTCCAGCACTTTCCTGAATGTATCTCGCCGAACAATTACGATGCATTCAAAATCCTGCTAATAAGCTAAGGCATATGCGCTTTTTACAGAAAGAGTCTGGTTGTGTGAGAACTCCACACCGCTTTCTCCTCTATCGACCCCTTCCACACACCCCACCAACTCCAGAGAACCCCAAAAGCTTGCAGGATCTACGCCCTGAGATCCTTGGTCAGCAATCAGCAGACCCAGCAATCAGCAGCCCGGCGATCAATCAAACCATATGGTTAGCAATCAGCAGAGCAGCAATCAGCAGACCGGCGATGAATCAAACCATATGGATAGTCAGCAAACAGCAGACCAGCGATCAATCAAACCATACGGTCGGCCTCTGACGAGAAAAGCTCTGGAATAGTACCTTCAAGCACGGCATTGAATCGTTGGGAGTCAGGCATCAGGACTCGTCCGCAGTTTTGCCCAGCTGTGAAGCGCCCAGAAAACCGAAAGGTAGAGACGTCACTCATCTTCCACGAGCACNAAAAAAAAAAAAAAAAAAAAAAAAAAAAAAAGGAAAATTACGGGACTCAAAAGATCCCTGTATTGTTATTTACTGTCACTCCCTCTCTATGTCAGGATTGGGTAAATTTACGGGCCTGCTGCGTTCCTTGCGTGTGTTTTTCAAATAACAGCAATGTAGCAAGAACAGGCCAACGTTTTTCGAATAACAGCAATGGGAAGCCTTTGAGGGGGCTGAGCATCCACAGACATCTCCCATCGCAGTGTCCTCTCTTCTCTGCTTCGATGTTCACATAAAAAAGACCATTTCCAAGTCAAAGACAGACAGTCCTTTGGGAGGAGAAACTCCCCAATCGATACTCCCAAGCAACAGTGCACTACCGACGCCCTTCTAACGAGAGGTAAAGTAAGCAGGAGCAAGAGGTCCCTAACTAAGATAAAGACTAATTATAGCTCACCCACTGACACACACGTCAGCTAACTGAGAAAAAGACTATTTATGGCTCACCGCCACCGACACACACGTCCGACCACACAGCCCTCCTCCAGACTCTATATTCCTCACTTCACTCAGCAAAGCTTCCCCCCCGGGCATCTGCCTCCCCCAGACGTTCACTTACAGCTTGGACGCCACATACGATCATCATAGGCCCTCACCACTTTCAACCGTACAGGTAGACCTAACCAGTTCACAGTACGCCCACATTCAAACACCTGAGGGCATACTCGCACTATTAACTTTTTTCTACTAAGCTCTGGACGTGATTGCGACCACATTCATCCAGGTCCGGCCTGATTGTGGTAAGATACATTCAGGAAACCGATACTGTGAGTATGCCCCAAGTGACCTCAGCCTCCCTTGTCCACCTGTGCGTCTTTCACGATTCCTCCCAACTCTGCTCCTACGTGGATTCCCAATCGTCGTCATTATCACTAAAACTCGAAAACAGAAAAAAGGGGGGGGCGGGGGGAAGAACAAGAAGACAAAGGCAGAGAAAGAAAAGGGGGGGGGGGGCAAACAAAGAAAATACGGAAAGTCCACCTCAGCTAAGACCCTTTTTCACGTCAATGACCCTCTAACCACTAACACAGGGACGGGAGAGAGAGGGGAGTGGGGGAGGGAACAGAAACGAGCTCACAACCGATAGCGAACACATAACCAGCCGTCTGCGACATCATGAACAATAACAGACAGCTGGCAAAATGCGGAGCTTCTCGAAGAAAGACGCCTGTGGACTACGATCACATCAACGAGACCGCCTGGCAGGAAGACCGGATCAGCGTATACTCACGCTGGGAGATTCCTGGACGTACTTGACGAGCATCAAGTCCAGATTCAGCAGCCGAACTCTGGAGATCAGACATCTGGCAAAATGAGGAGCTTCTCAAAGAAAGACTGTCTGTGGACTACTATCACATCAAAGAGACCACTTAGAGGAAGACTGAATCAGCGTATATTCACGATTGGAGATTCCTGGACGTACTTGACCATCATCGAGTCCAGATTCAGGAGTCGAAGTCTGGTGATCAGACATCTGGCAAAATGAGGAGCTTCTCGAAGAGAGACTGTCTGTGAACTACTATCACATCAAAGAGACCACTTAAAGAGGAAGACCGAATCAGCATATACTTACGAAGGGAGATCCCTGCAAGTACTTGACCATCATCGAGTCCAGATTCAGGAGTCGAAGTATGGAGATGTCTTATTATTAGTACACGCCCTAACGCTTCGAGAATCCAATAGCAATCTTGATAGAGACTACTGCCAATTAGTAAGAGAAAAAGAGTAACAAAAACACTAAAATTAAAAAAAAAAAAAAAAAAAAAAAACAATATTCCAGCTAGAGTATGTCCATATGCTGGCATAACGAAAAGTCCTATCCTCCAGCGTATCTGATGACAAGATTCAGGGTCTCGCCGCACGGCACACGAAACGAAAACGAAACTACTGCATCTGGCCACGAAAGGTGGCAAAATACACTCCTCCTTACTATTTATCGCAATCCGATGAACCTGGTCATTTTCTGTAGGAAGATGCACTCGTTTCGTTTTTCTTTTTGTGTCCCGTGCACCTACGCCCTGAGTCGAGAAGGCCCCTGTGAGTATACCCTTAACGACTTGCCGGTTGTGATTAAAGGACGCTGGACCTGGTTTCCAGCCAGTTTTTCTATCACTTCTTCTGATGACACTGGACCTGCTTTCCAAGTCTGATACCCAAGATAGGATGCTCGAGGCGACCTGTTTGTCATCAATCCGGTTTGAATTGAGAGGTCCCCGGCCTCTGTTCTTGTGTTCTTTTAATAACAAGCAAAGTTGTAATTAAAAAAAAAAAAAAAAAAGAGTCGGCAGAAATGCACCTGGACGAGGCCCCCGACGAGGTACCTGGCCTTCGTGACTGGGAAAGGTACACACATGACTGTTAGCAAGCAGATCACAAGTTCGAATCACGATGCAATGACGGTAGTGCGTAACCCCATACTACAGGAGAAAAGAGTCGAGCTCATGGAAAGGCACAACAGGCCGAAGAAACATTCGAGCATCTCATAAACAGAGAATAACCTACCTTCTCCCCCCCCCCCCCCTAATAAAACGTACAGTCATTCTAGATACAGCTATAATGACCGTACGCGTTGTATTCGGGGGGGGAGAAGGTAGCCGACATGTCGCTGAATGGTACAACTGTTCCCAAACCCAAACAGATCACGAGTTTCGAATCCCGGTTGATTCAATCAGACGACTAAAATATACCGTTAGGGGTAGAGCAGAGCCCCCAACAGCAAAAGTGGAAGAGTAGGTGGGGGCAAACCAGCAAAAAGCAAAAGCAAAAGTGGGACAGAAGTGTGGCCAACCAGCAAATCAGCAAATCCAGAGTGACAAGCGTAGGAACGAGGCAAGTGGTGGAAGGGAGGAAGAGGCAGGGAGTAAGACTGTAGGAAACCTAAAAACGAGTTCCAAGAATACGCCAAAAAAGCACAGCAACATTGCTTTTTTTTTTTTTTTTTAATGCGATTGTGTATTGTTCTGTGCTTATCGCGAGCTTCAAATTTCACTTTCTTCTCATTGGCGCTCGTGCACCTCCACCGCGAATGCGAGGACCATCCACCAATCTATCAGGTCAGGCTAAACTATATACCCATCCACCGATCTGTCAGCAGGCTATACCCATCATCACCTTTGCACGGAAAACACACCCCTAGAAACCACAGTAGGGAATGCCCTCTCAGGGGGTATATAGCAAGAGGGGAAGTGTCTCCAGCAAGCAAATTTCTGGCGCCCAAAGGCCACTTCCCATCCACAACCCCCTCTCAGAAATGGACATTGACACCCCCGGAAGAAGAGGCAACGCGCCGTACTAACCTGCACAAATCACCTACCCTAGCACACGCGGTACTAAACAACCTGCACAAATCAGCTACCCTAGCACATACTGACGGGTGCGCGAGGAGCACTCACGACTGCTATGGCCGCGCTACGGAAAAAGCGAGCAACGCGACACGAAGACGACGCATCCTCACAGTCAAGGCTCAAAAAAAAGCAAGAAAGACAAACAGAGATGGCAGAAGAGAGAAGATACAGCGAGATGGAAAGTCCAAAACACTAGATGAACAAGAGGAAGGGATAAGTGGGGCAGGAACGGACAAGAGGGGGGGGGGGAGGAGAGAGGGAGGGAAGGAAGGAGATGTGAACAGAGATGACAAAAGAGAGAAGATACGACTAAATGAAAAGCCAATGATTGGATGACCAAGACGAAGGTAGGGGGTATAAGTGGGGTAGGAACGGACAGAAGGGGGAGGAGCGAGGGGTGAGGGAAGGAGCGAGGGTACGAATGAATACTAAGAAAGGGAGAACAAACATAAATAGGAAGAAGAAGAAGGGAGAAGCGCATCAGAACACCGAGAGGGAGACCAAGTCAGGGGGGCCATGCAGGAGAGCACCACGAAGGAAACACAACTTGGAAGATACGTACAAACAGGGAATAGGACGAACGGAAAAAGAAGTGGACAGAAAGGACACGTGGAAAGGGAAAGGGTGAGAAAGAGAGTAGAAAGGAGTCTTGAAAAACAGGGGGCACGGATATAAGAGGGGATAGTAGAAGCATTTTGAGAATCCTTTGGGAATTTCACTTCGACATTTCTGGCGGGAACATTTTCTGGCGGGAACATTTCTGGCAGCAATTTCCGCGTTTCCTTAAGCCGAAGTCGACAGGTCCTATTGGCGGGAAGAAAACGGTAAGACGATTTCGGTTCAAAAAAATAAGCGCCCAAATGACGGACAGGACCATCACAGTTAAATGGCCATTTCAGGCAGTGGGAGGGCAGCGAGCCGTGAGAGGACGGACAAGAAGAGAATGCAGAAGAGGTGGACTTGGGAAGACGTACGGCGCGGATCGTGCAGAAGGGAAAGGAGGAGCTCAACAGCGCTAGAGAGACCACAGGAGAGGCGGAAAACGCGGAAGAGCGGCGGACAAGTGGCGGGAGCGCAAGAGAGCCCGCCCGGCGGAGAACCCGTCGTAGCAACGAGTTTACTGTGATGCCAGCGGACTAAGACACCCGCGAAAGAAAGATAGCCGGTGACGGCGGCGCAGGCAAGGGACACAGCGCGCAAAACAGCGGGCAATCGAGCGACAGAAGAGCAAAAAGGGATACCGCGACAATCACAGGGCAGAGAAAAGGAAAACACTGAACACCAATCCCAGGACTATCAGCAGCTGGATCCGTAATGGGGATACCGATCGCTCCAGCGAGTGCGAGAAGAAGGTGACCGCCAGGGGAGAAAAACAAGGGCATACACGGGCATCGCTAAGCCGTACGAAAACAGGAGCTTACAGATCGAAAGTCGAGAGATTGGAGATGAATGAAAGCCGAAATCACCACCTGGCGTCCATAACACAGCGAGAATGTCGAGCGCAAAACGCAATGAGAAAGAGCGACGGAGGAGATCCTGAACAGCTCGCATCGGCGTAGAAAGAAACCCTGTAGCGGGGGCACAGGACAAGTTAAACTGCAGCATCGCCGTACAAGAGCGGGGGGAATCTGAGAGACGTGTGAGCGACGAGGAGAAGAGAACAGAGACGTAAAGAGATCCAGGCGTAGAATGAAACCCTGTAGCGGGAGCACAGGACAAGTTAACTGCAGCATCGCCGTACCAGAGCGGAGGGGATCTGAGGGACGTGTGAGCGACGAGGAGAAGAGGAGAACAGACGTAAAAAGATTCAGGCGAGACGTGCAGATGTCAAAAGGGAGAGAGCAAGTGATGGAGAGACGGGCATGGAAGCGCAAGAGACGAGCAGGAATGGGCGGGAAATAACGGAGGCAGCGGTTCATAAGCAGGAACGGGGAAGGAAGAGACAGCTACACAGCCTAAGGAGCAGAATGCTGAGAAGTGCATACACGGAGGGAATGTACAGAAAAAGCAGCAAAAGAGAGCTCAGACGACATTCATCGACTTCGAATCTCGCACTCACCCTCGTCATCTCGCGTGTAGGATCGGAAATAAGCTCCATGAAGATCTTTAGATGCCCCTGTGACCATAGATACAGTGCCAGTCCCGTCCCTGCGGCAGCCACTACCCCCACATTTCTCTCACTGACCTTCTATCCCACCCACCCATGCAACCACGGCCTCATTAAATACTGTAGCTACGGCCGACCGCTTTTCACCATTTCGTGTTAAATATAATTGGAGCTTCCGGGCACCGATTTTGACCCCTTGCCACATAAACACAATACAGCTTTTCTTCATCAGATGCACCTTTTGCATTGATCTGCTTCTGATTCGATATAGTATCAATAGCTATAGCAGACTTCCACGTTTGTCTATCTCCTTATAGTATCAATAGCAGATTTCCACGTTTGTCTATCTCCTTATAGTATCAATAGCAGACTTCCACGTTTGTCTATCTCCTTATAGTATCCATAGCTATAGCAGACTTCCACGTTTGTCTATCTCCTTGCTTCTGATTCAATAGAGTATCAATTGCTACCATAGCACTCTTACATATTCGTCTCTCTCCTTGCTTCTGCTTTAATGCAAGTATCCATAGCTACCATAGCATTCTTACATGTTTGTCTATCTCCTCGCTCCTGATTTAATAGCTAAGTATCAATAGCTCTTGCAGTCTTACACAATTGTCTATCTCCAAAATATCAACTTCTCGCTGACCACGACCTTACTGTATCATTCATCCGAACATATGACTAAACGTATGGCTCACGATTAATAATCACTTAAGAATATAGAAAGCCGCCCACTCACCAAGGTTCCATCGGGGCCTATTCGAGTTCTTTTCTTCCCTCTCTATACAGACAGAAAATATGCTGCAAGTGAAATACCTAAAACAGGGTGAAGACAAACTCGGTCACATCCCGGAGAGAGTGAACTTAAAACCGACACAAGCTAGAGGCGCAATTGTAGTATAAATGAAAACATAGTTGCTGCACAGTACTCGCGGCGAAGACCGGCGAAAATGCTCGGCTTCGACTTCTTACACTCCACACACATGCCATTTCCTTAAAGCTCATCAAGCGGAAAACAGCTCACTGCTTCGGAAAAAAAAGTTCCATCTGCTCAGCCTCTGCGAAACAAACCGTTGACCCGTCTTAAACATACTCACACCCAGATTGTATACGTACTTCAGGACGGAATTGCGGGGACACGCATCCAGGTCCGGCCGTAAGTTGGGCGAGATACATTTTAGTGCTAGTGTGAGTAGAAGGCTTTATGAGCTCGACACCAGGCCCATTTAAAAAAACAACGCAAGCGGAAAATAAACAAGCGCCCACGAGCCCCACAAGCACGGCCATTCATAGCTCACATGCCAACCACCCGCTCACTCTCTCCCTCTCTCTCTCTCTCGCTCTCGCTCTCTCTCTTTCATCCATGTCAAATACTACTCTCTCTCTCTCCTCCATATGGAGCACTCTCTCTCTCTCTCTCTCTCTCTCTCTCTCTCTCTCTCTCTCTCTGTGCGATTCCGTGACACCCACACACATACTCAAGCTACTACACGCAGCTCCAAATAACATATACAGTGCACGACGACCATTCATTGCTCTGTATTCTATTCATGCAATGCTTACCTGAGATTGGCATACACATAAAGACCACTCACACGTGCTTTTACATCGTTTTTTATGCAGACCCACGAAGACCCATTAGCCGTGTCCTGAGCAGAGAGATTCGCCGATTAGTGCTGTCGGTGTGCACACAATTCAAACGACTCCAACATACCTCACAAAATTGCAAAACCCCGTTTCCGATTTTTTATGCCCTAATCCACGTTGGATCTTCGCATTTGCTTATTTACCCCCCTCCTTCAGTCACAAACTGCAGCAGCAGCGCTCCTCTCAGATAATCGAGACGCACATCCATCGCTGACATCACCCGTTGGGCAATCACTCATAAAAAAGCACATAACAATTGCTTAACAAAAAAAAACAAAAAAAAAACAGGTCGCAAACTATAAACTCATGCACACAAGACCGCGACAACATCCTGGCTTGATTTTGCACACAACAATCATTCATAAAAAAGCACATAAGGACTGCTTAAAAACAAAATGAGAAAAAAAGAACACAGGTCGCAAACTATAAACTCGTGCACACAAGACCGTGATAACATCCTGGTTCGGTTTTGCACACAATCGATCATCGCCGCACAACCTTTCCCTCAACTCCACACACACACACAGACATCCATTCACTCAATCTCACCTTACACTCTGGAACACGTTTTTGGAACACGTTTTGCGTTTTGCTCAGAGTCACTTGAAGAACGACACCAACACAGGAAGAGAGAAGGCACTTGAGTTCCAATCATACGCGCAAAAACAATCAATCATAAGCGTTGACGTCCGGAAAAAAAAGAGCCAAGGCTCACTTCGAAAGGACCAACTGACATTTCCAACACTCAGAAAAGGAAACAGAAAATGAAACCTAAAAAAATGAGACACTAAACGACGCGAATGGCGGGAATGCTCTAGCGAGAGCCAAGAGCGATAGCAGCGATGGAGATGCCTCTCCCAGTCGTGTCAGACAAGGGGCAAGGACAGAGAGAGGGGACCCTAGATTAGATGTGCTCACATATACCCGCGCAAAGGAAAACATAATGATGCCAATTTCCTCGGATAAAAACGCTCTGGGTAAGAAAATAAAAAAATAAAAAAAAAGCCCCACCTCATCAAAGATGTGCTCCTCCATCTTTAGTCGTTTACAGACTGAAAAGAAAAAACGAAAAAAA
>BFEA01000108.1:465703-476814 GCA_003427395.1 Chara braunii | reverse complement strand
CGAGCACGTTTTTGACACCGCCATCTTTGACGATTTTTCATTTTATTTTGGCTTTGTCAAATGCCATGAAATTTTTTACATAGGTATCATACATAATAGAGAACTTATAAATAAATTAAAAAAAAATAATAATGTTTTTCTTGCCCCTAAATGAAGGGAAAACAAGGAAAAAAGAAAAGAAACAAGCTGGTAAGTGGGCAAGCAAGTTTTGACACCACCATCTTTGCCAATTTTTCATTATTTGTTGGCTTCACAGAATGCCTTCAAAATTAACAGGCAGGTAGTTTACATAACAAAGAACTCACAAAATAAAATTCATGACAAAATAAAATTTTTTAGATACCAAAATATTTTTTTTGCGGGGTTCGAACCCCTTCGAGTTCGGACCCCGTACGGGGACCCGAACGCCCGAACGTCCCGGGGAGGGGCCTCCGTACGTTCGGCCTGACAACCCTGTATATATATGCCTCATGTACATGTGTCATAAATTTTACGATACACATTTCCTTTACGAGTGTATAGCAAACCATATCTTACTTATTAGATCCACATGTGTACATATTGTTAAAGATAACTACTTAGCAAGTCATAAACGAAAAAGAAAAAATGTGAAATCATGATCCGATACACCCACAAAAGTTTTCATACGAGTATGTTGTGAGCGCTCCCCCCCTTTTTTTCGAGTTTTGTCTTTTGTATTGTCGACTTTGTTTTTATTTTTTCATTGTTTTCAATATTTTGTTGTTTGTTTTCTTGTTTTTTTATTGTTTTATATTTTTTCGTTTTTTGTACCGTCAGTGTGAGTTAAACTATATCGTGGGCATTTTGTGCATCACTCTCTTACGGAATGGCAGACCAGGTTAGACCCACTTCATTTTCCTTTTATCGCCCTCCCAGTGTGAAAAACCCGGGAGGATCCCACCAACCTTTTATTTTCATGACTCGTATAGTATGTTGTGAGCTTTAAAGCTACTCGTGATAAGCACAAGAATGACGACTGTACGTTATTATTCACTCATTGATGGGATGAGGATTTTAACTTCATAATCCGATGAAAACCTATTGACGTCGTTCACTTCATAGCCGAATGAAGACTCACAAAGTAATCTTATGAACCTCATACATTATTCACACGAATGCAACAGCAAGACGTCGAGCAAGAAACATGCACACTATTCAGTTCAGGGGTCCTTCGGCCAAACGGAAGGAAGCGTGAGTGTTTTTCAATGTAAGGTATACTCTGACTTGCCGGTGGAATAGGAACCGGACTGACGCTCCCCAGAATAGAAAGAGCCAGGACCATAAAGCCCTGTTTAAAAAAAAAAAAAAAAAAAAAATACAAAGGATGCATAAAAACCCACTAAAGTGTATGTCCAAATTTTCTTGAGAAGAGTCTAGATATTTCCACCCACCTACCTCCTCTTACACAGTGGCATTCCTCTCATAAAGATCATACCAATAACTCACACCGCCTTCCAAGTCATATCTTTCTTTGCCTCCAAGATGTTAGTTTCCCGTTAATCCAAAAACGAAGGTACTCTGTCTCTGTCTCTCTCTCTCTCTCTCTCTCTCTCTCTCTCTCTCTCTCTCTCTTTGTGTGTTTGTGTGTGTGTTATACACACATTAAGATACATCCCCAAATTGTCGGTCGAAAGCCAAATTGGAACCCCTTAAGTTTATTTATATTGATTCATTAGTAATCTAAGTGGTTTATATAATTGGACCTAACCGTGATTGAAGTATTAAGTTTGAAAAATACATACTTTGAAGATATTAAGTCAATTTAAGAAAAACATACCCAAACTTTTTGAAAAAACATGCAATTGAATGTACTGGAGACTTTCTACCACTTGTAACAAATTCATGCATGCCCAAGAGGGTATCAAGGAAGTGGCCACAACGGGATAGATACAAGGGAATCATAAAATTAAGAAAGGAGTCCTCGAGGACAAATTATTAGTTATCGGATGAAAGTTTCAAGTGTTTTAAATAGCACCTTTTAATTCACTCTCTTGGATCATGAAGTATGTCTCATTGTGATTCTCAGTGTGGTCACAAAAGAAGTGAGTCATTTAAAGCTATAAGTTTTATAACCTTGATTGTTGTGTTCAATAGTTATTGCACCCTTATACTGTTGTGCCTCTTTTATCTTAATTGTCACGCTTCCTATGACTGTGATATACAATTTTGTCCGCACCGTTGTACCTTGTGTTACAATGTCTGATTACTTACTGGTTATTAAATATGCTTAATTAAGATAACTTGCTACAACAAAAGGAGTCTAACATGTTTATGTTTAGTAAGTCATTCGCGATGAGGTCTGTCTTTATGTGAAGTGTGCTTTCATGTGTGCTATGAGACTATAAGGGTTTTTCTCATGTCTTCCTCCATCTGGTCTGCATAAACTCTGTGGAAGCCACAGTGGTCTCCAAGGAGTTTACGTGGCTGGTAGCGGAAGCGCACTTTGAGGATTGTTTGTCGCTACTCTCTAGGCAATATATTTTACTACCCTTATTTTTACATCTACCATTTGCATGGTAAAATATATGGAAGTTATTAATGTAGTACCCCATACACACATATTTTTACTTTCATGTTCTAAATGTGATTCTTTGTTACGTTTATGTCCCCACTTCTACCGCATTTACCTAGACACGTACAATTTTTTGCTCATTCTCGTCCTTAGTATTATTGTATCGATTATTGTGGAATAATATATTTACTTTGGATGCCCTATCCTCTCCGTGAAACACGGATCCTCGGGCTCCAAATGACCTCGCGAGGTCCCTTGGAGGTGAGGACGATTTGGCTGGAAAATCCTCGCAGCCCAAGGATTTGTCCTCGGAGTGTTTTCACATTTTCATGTCCGATTTAATCTCCAAGGACACGTGGAACGAAGACGGAATCCTTGGAATCGCCTCTCCGAGGAGTGTCTAACGACGCCCTAGCTCTTAAAATAAACATAAAGTTTCAGCGATGGCGTAAGCTTGTAGCCTCTGCTTGGCGAACGATGTGACCGGTTTTGCTTGTCCGTCAAACCAGGACTCCTCAGTGGTCCTGAAGTCAGTACTTGGAAGATACGAATTCGTGCTTAAATCCTGTAGCGAGGCTAGCCTTAAGGAAAGTCCTGGAATCGTCACAACAACACTCCGACCGTATCAGATCTCCAATTCCATCCAGATACATGCTGGCTGAGATTAAGTAAACTTGAATAGTGTGTCCTTGCAACTACCGACAAAAACGTAACCTGTTCCCAAAAGATGCCATGTTCGAGTCTCAACGTAGTAAATTGAAAAACAGCAACAATCGTCAACAAAGTATCCTAGACATTACGGATAAAATATGAGGAACACGACGGGTACCAGGTTCAAAACTCTTCTCACTACCACTAACTTGTCAAAAGATCATGCCCGCTAATCCTCAAGTCTCCTGAAGTAAACAAACCCCCAATTTCTCTAAAAAAATAACAAAACCGACCCCCCTATCGTGCAGGGTGACCAAGATCCCTGGTCCAAACTCCCACAAAATGATGCCAACTGGTCAACAAGGGTACCCGATGTCCCCATACCCAACCAAATTTCCTCAAAATGTTAATTACAACGCTGTCAAAAAGACTCATCTGGATATCCCCTCTTCCGTAGTTCACATTTCAAAGGAAACTTCACATTTCAAAGGAAACAGAAAAGGACGTTCACGACAGTGGTGCACGAGCAAAGGCTGTACCAGTCCCTCATCACAGTGAGGAGGGGTGGTGTTGCATACTGTAACGGTGCAGACCAGAACAAGAACCGACCTCTCAATACAAAGTACAAGATAGCGTAGCGGAAGACTTAAATACCAATGATCCGAACAATCAATATTGCAATGCAGCCCTGAACATACATCATCATCATCGTTCCATGGTGTGAAAGGGGTCTGGCGCTTCACACAGGAAGATTGCGCCAGCCCCGACCATACACAGACGAAGAARAAGGGGGTTRGACRAAGAGCAGGGGAARATGGGAATGTCGTCAACACCAAGTCTTCGGCACAGGCCYAAATAGTCCCTCGTCAAAATGTCTGAATCCCAAATGTCGAGTCTGGATCCAATGTTGTCAAGTCTCAAGTCACAACTCTCTCTCTCTCTGTAGTAGTCTGCTGATACTGAGAAGTCAGGTGGTGAGAGGGTGAAGAAGAGATGGTGGACTTAGAAGAGGAAGAAGAAGAACTCTCTCTCTCTCTCTGTGTCCAGTACTAACCTGTGAAGTTGGCGCTTTGATGCAGGTACCTCGAAGATGGAGCTGGAGCTATGGCGCCACAGGTAAGTACCGCTGGCCTCCGCCAGCCATCTCTCTCCAATGCTATCACTACCAGCTACAAGCGCCCTCCGCTGATGACTACTCCTACAGCTATGAGCGCCCAATGCTGAAGACTACTGCTAGCGCTAACTACTACTGCCAGCGCTCCTCCTGAGTGCTGCGGCTGAATCCTGAAGACTACTCGTGCCTACTGTCCAACTACCGGTCCAACTACCTACCCGTGAAGTGCATGGGAACTTCCTATGTACTACTCGGGTGCCTCCTGACTGCAGGCGAGGCAGTCCATGAGGCTGCTCTTGCCAATGCCGAAGGGTGCAGCTCCTGCTTGAGCTGTCGTGGGGAACAGGCCAAAAATAGCCTGTTCCCGAAACCCTGTTTTTGTGCCTGAGTCTTAGGGTAGGTCAAACACAATGAGGGCCTGAAAATGGCCCTCCGTTTCAGGCTGAAAAGCCTCTGGGCCTGAAAGGCCCAGAAATAGGCTGAAAACGGAATAGGGCATGCATGCCCTCGTTTTTTAGTTTCAGGCTGAAACGACCGGGGCCTGTATGCCCTATTTTCTAGGCTTTTAGGTTGAAAGTGCGGGACGGGCCCTGCACGGCCCGTGTGGCTACGCAGTATGCCACACCCCCCTCTCCTTGAAAGACCGAGCTTACCTGCGAGGGCGAAGCTGTCTGTCTGAGGGAGGGACCACAGTCCGGGTGGGAGTAGCCGGTCGTGAAACTTCCTTAGCTAACCTTTGCTTCTCATAATGCGCGTAGATCAGCGGTGCGGATGCTTTCAAATCTGCTCCTGAAATCCACCGAGTGTCGTCGCGATTGCAGGCTTTGAATGTAACTTTGTACTGTCGCGGCTTGCTGCCGTACTTGCTATCGGTGATGACGCGGTCAACTTCCTGATGACCATCCATAGAAGGAGGGTCTTGTGATCGTCAGCCTGGAAAGTCGTCGCTCTTAGCTGGTGTGTATGTTGCCAGCTTTGAGGCGTGAAAGACTGGATGGACCGTCAGATGCGGGGGAATGTTGATCACAAATGAAGGGCCATCGGGCTCATCGCCCACGAATGATGTTACGGGCCATGGTCCAAACCACTTGGGAAGCAGTTTGCGTGAGACATCCTGTTCCAGTGCAAACTCTTCCGCGGAAACCCAAACCAGGTCGCCGGTGCGGATGGGACATGGCACGCGATGCCTGTTGGCTTGTTGCTGCATGTGGACTTGAGCCTTTTGCATATTCGCGCGGGCTTGAGCCAGCAATTCCCTGTACTTCCGGACGGAAGCGGGAGAGCAAGCGACATCGATGTCGGCTGGTCGTGGGAGGAGAAGGTCGGCGAAGATACGGCCTTTCCGCCCACCGTGGTGCAACTCGAATGGTGTCACGCCGATCGCCGGGTGCACCGAAGTGTTGTAGGCGAACTCGATGTCGGGGAGGCGGTCAACCCAATCTTTTTGGTCCGGACGGATGAGCGTACGAAGCATCATTTGAGCGGTCTTATGTGCCCGCTCCGTCTGTCCGTCTGTCTGTGGATGCCAAGTCGAACTTGGCTTCATCTTCGTGCCGGACTCCTGCATGAGTGCAGTCCAAAATGCCGACATGAAGCGAGTGTCGAGGTCGCTGACTATGTCTTTCGGTACACCATGGCCGCAAATCCAGCCGGTGTGCAGGAGGCGTGCCAGCTTGGGAGCCGTGGGGTAGTACTTGCAAGGGAGAAAACGCACCTACTTACTCAATCGGTCCACGACCGTGAGGATGCCGCCGTGTCTGAGGCGGTCGCGGAGGACTCATAGCCCCTGATGAAGTGTCGCTGGAGCTCCTCGTCGAATGCGAACGCATGATGTGTCATAGCGCAAACATCAGGTCTTCGCGAGAGTGCATTTGCTGTGCGATTGGAGCGGCCGGGAAAATGTTTCGGTGTGAAGTCAAATTGGTCGATGAAGTACATCCATCGTCCGATCGTGCTGCTCACCGTATCCTGCATCTTGTAGTAAGTCAGTGGGTTGTTGTCTGTAACCCATGTGAACCTACGACACCCAAGGAGGAAGTGTCGCCATCGCTTGAGAACTATCACGAACGCGAGCAACTCCTTCTTCCTTGCATCATCAAGCGAGTTGATGGGAGGCACTTTGTGGCTGAAATACTCCACAGGGTGCCAGTCGTCGCCGTCGTGCTGTTCCAAGACTGCCCCAATGCCATAGCCGGACGCGTTTGTAGTCACTCTCGTCGGCAGGGTGGGGTCATAGATGCTAAGGACGGGTGCCATGAGCATGGCCGTCTTGAGTGCTTGGAATGACCGGTGTGCGTCGTCATCGAATACGAATGGCACCTTCGGCGATTGTAATCTCGTCTTAGGTGCAGCAATCCTTGAGTATCCGGTGATGAATCGCTGATAGAAGCCCGCCAATCCCATGAACAAACGAACGTCTGTGGTGTTGGTGGGCTCGGGCCTTACTCGTAGGGCCTCGATCTTGTCCGCAAGCGGACAGATGCCTTGCCTTGTGGCGTCCCAAGTACTCCAGCTCCTGTCGCGCGAATTCGCATTTGTCGCAGTTGGCTTTGTACTTGGCTTGTCGTAGCCGCTCCAAAACGGTGTGCAGGTGTTCCACATGCTCGTCCAAACTCCGGCTGTACACCAGGATGTCGTCGAGGTAGATAAGTACGTATCGATCCAACATGTGTCGGAACTCCGTTGTCATAGCCGCTTGGAAAGTGGCCGGGGCATTCGTAAGGCCAAATGGCATAACCAGCCATTCGAAATGCCCACATCGCGTCTTAAACGCGGTCTTGTAGCGGTCCTCCTACCGAATCTCGAGTTGGTGATATCCCGACTTGAGATCAAGCTTGGAGAAGAACTTGGCGCCGCCCAGTCGTTCGAGAAGGTCGTCGATGCGTGGGAGAGGGCCGGCGTTTCTGATCGTCTGCGCGTTGAGCTTGCAATAATCGATGCACAACCGCAAATCCTTGTTCTTCTTCCGGACGAAGAGAACAGGAACACCGTATGGCGATGAGCTAGGCCGTATCCAGCCTTTCTCTAGAAGGTCGTCGAGTTGTGCCCGTAGCACACTTAACTCTTCCTCGCTCATTCGGTAGATGCAACCGCGAGGAGATACGGCCCTGTCCTCGAGGATGATCTCGTGGCGGATGCGCTGATCCGGTACTACTCTGTGCGGGCCTTCGAACACGTCGCCGTAGGCGTCGAGAAGCTCGGTGATGCGTGGATCCGAAGATGAGTCCGTCGGTGAAGTGTCATGAGGCGGGAGGGCGTGGAGAAAACACACCCCCATCTCCTCGATATCGTCTCTGATGATGGAAGCTCGCATGCTTGCGGCGGATACCACGTGGCAGCTGATAGAAGGGTGAGGAGGACGCACCGTGCATGGGGCTAGTACTCCGTTCCGATCACGGACGTGAACGGTGCGGCGGTAGAAGTTCACCGGGTGGTCCTCGCTTTGCAGCCATGACATGCCCAAGATCATGTCGAATTTGGTGTCCAAAATGTCAAAGGACACGGCCTCACTTGCGTGAGGGGCAAAGTGGACGTCATCAATGCACCGGTCGATTGACTTGTGCGTGTGACCGTCCGCCAACGTGACTTGCGTGGGCTGGGACTTCCTTCGGACTCATGGGCCAAGGCCGGCGCGTACCATGAAGTCCTGACTCATGTAGTTGCAAGTCGCTCCGCAATCGATCACAGCGTTGCAGGTCGCCTGTCCGATCTGAATGCGTACATACAACAATGGTGCGTCGATGTCGTCTTGAACTCGCGGTCGATCTTCGCAATGTAAGCGTAAAGGTCGACAACCTCTACTCCGGCGTCCATCAACGGAGCTGGTACTGTAGTGTGCAAGTAATCCCGCACTTGTGCCATCAGCACATTGCAATGCGATTTCGGCAATCGACCGGTCGGGGGAACGGGCATCCACTGGAAGTTCGTGAATGTCAGTGGGTCGAGCACCTCAAGTCTTGACCATGACGATGAATCCCCGGCGATAGATAGCGGCGAAGCTGCCGAATCGGTTGCCAATGGTGGTGAAACCGTTCATGCGATGGATTGTTGGACGTGGATCGGTTGGTCCAACGGTGGGACCAAGTGGACAGCATAGTCCTCGTAAGTGTACCGAGAACTTACGACATTCGCATCCTCCCCAGATGTGTAGGAGGCCGCTAGCAAGGCRRCCGAATCTGGCGGAGTGGGAGGTGGAGTCGCCTCACCTCCCGCGGAACTCRGTTTCCCGAGTTAAGACGAGGCCGCACATCCTCCTTGGCCTGATCCTGGCAAAGGGAGGTCTTGTGCYTGGTGCTGTTGCACCAGTAACARCAGCCGTAAYGGCCGCGGTACTTGTACTCGGCCTCGGTCAAGTTGAACTTGACCCATGGTGCTGGCTGTCCGTTTCCAGCCTGCGATGCTGATTTCGCCTTCCCATTTCCTCGGGACTTGTTGTTGCTTCGCGGCTGGACAGCAGCCACCTGATCTCCCTCACGTGATGCTTGGGCGGCTACCGGATCTTCTCCACTGTCCGATAGGACTGCAACGACATGCTGCGACCGCGGACCAGTCTTTACCTTGTCCACATAGGCCGGCTGCCATGTTGACTTCTCGTGTGCAGCCGGCCTGTTGGTCTTGATGATCTCTCTCGCCTTGTTGATGATCTCTGCGAAAGTGTTGTACTGCTCGCGATCACCAAGTGCGAGGCTGAGAGCGGTGCATGACCTGTTGTAGAACTCACGGCGCAGATGTATGAACGGTAAGTCCAGATCGGGCGTGGCCACGATCTTCTGCCAATCCGTGAGCCAGTCACGTGTCGGTGTGCTCCCTTGAGCCATCGCGAAGATGCGGTTGATGGCGAGCGCAGGTGCGTCGTCCACTATGAACCGCTTCTTCCACTCCTTCGTCATGACCTCCCAAGAGACCGTCTTGTACAGGTCCGAAACCTGGACGCCGTGGATGTTTGCCATGTGGCTGAGCCAGATTTGGCATCCTCCCTTGGTGTTGAGGAACAACGCACTGATGAACAGATGGTTGGGGACCTCGTGAATCCCCAACTCCGTCGTAAATCCTTGCCACCAGACGACCGGGTCCTGATGAGTGTAGTCGTCAAACTTCTCGATCCGGAACGTCGGCATCTTGTACGGCTTCGCCGAGCTGTTGTTGGTGCTGTGCTGAGATGGCTGCGGTTGCTGCCCGAACTTGGCATCCAGATCGTCGAGCTGCTGGCTGATGGTGGCTGCCGCTGTGAAGGTACTGATGTCACCAAGCATTGCCACTACGTGGTCAACTCGTTCCTCCAGTTGGCGGTTCGAGGGTGCGCTGGTGGATTCGCCAACCTGCGGTCCTGGTGCAGCTTGCTCCAGGTCATGCATACGGGAATCAAGTGCCCGAGTCGCATCCTCGTGCTGGACCTTGTAGGTCCTCATGGCCCGCTGGAGATTTGCCAGCTCAGACTGCAGATGGTTAATAGAGTAAACCATATTGGTCATGAGCTTGGCCGTAAACTCCTTGTGCTGCTCCTCCGGTGTCGCGTCGTCGCCGTTGGACGGTTGAAAGTGCCAGTACTAGAGTCTTTCGATGTTGCCGGCTTCGTGCCGCTGCAGCAGATACTGGGCTTCCTTGCGGCGTGCCTGGGTATCTGCTTCAGCTTCAGCTTGGAGCCGCTGCTTCTTAGCTGTTGCCGCTGCTTCAGCCTGTAGGCGGGCAGCCTCGGCTGCCAGCTGGCGCTGTTCCTCAGCCTCGAACAGTGCGAGCTGAGTCTGGAACCTCTGTTTGTAGTCGGCAATAGACTCGTTGGCCAGTTGGCCTGGCATGCCCAGATCTGTGCCCGTCATGGTGGCGGGGCACTGCTCACGTGGCACTGTTGCCTACGTGGCACTGTGACGTGGCACTGTTGCTTACGTGGCACTGCTGATGTGGCACTGCTGATGTGGCACTGCTGATGTGGCACTGCTGATGTGGCACTGCTGATGTGGCACTGTTGCTTACGTGGCACTGCTGACGTGGCACTGCTGACGTGGCACTGCTGACATGGCACTGCTGACGTGGCACTGCTGACGTGGCACTGCTGACATGGCACTGCTGACGTGGCACTGCTGACGTGGCACTGTACCAACTCGGAAATGCATGCAAAGGGTGGGTGGGGAGGGAAAACGCAGGTAGGGAACCAACCCAACAATACTTTCCTCCCGGCCCTAATCAACAGAATAAAAAATATATATAAAAAAAAAAGAGGTTTTCTTTTTTCTTTTTTGTATATCTGTCGATCTGTTATGAGTGAGACATGTCAGAAGAGTACTATGAACGAGCTCTAGGCTAGGTTCCGCAAAGTTTCGGCTTTCACAAAATGCGATCTTGAAAAAAAAATAGAGATGCGATTTTCAGAAAAGAACTAAATCCCGTTTCTGAGAATATGGCAACCTCCGAATATGCCTATCGAAATGTTGGTAGGCTTCGCAAGATTTCGTTTTTCAAAAAAAAATTGCGAGATAGAATGGATATTCGATTTTCAGAAAAGAATAATTCCAGTTTCCGAGAATATGACCACTTCTATCGTTATCCCAATATGCCTAGAAAAACGAAATGCTACTATCAGGAATTTTCAGCTGTGCATGCGAAATATCAGAGAAACGAAATGCTACTATCAGGAATTTTCAGACAAAACGAAATGCGATTTATCAGAAATTTTCAGATATTTGTTACGTGAAAACGAAATACCAATATCAGAAATTTTCAGGTAAAACGAAATGCGAATATCAGAAATTTTCAGATAGTTGTTGCGAGAATTTTTTTTTCAGAGATTTGACGAAGTCCTACTTGATTTACTAACGA
>BFEA01000108.1:427045-465076 GCA_003427395.1 Chara braunii | reverse complement strand
GAAGACTACTGCTAGCGCTAACTACTACTGCCAGCGCTCCTCCTGAGTGCTGCGGCTGAATCCTGAAGACTACTCGTGCCTACTGTCCAACTACCTGTCCAACTACCTACCCGTGAAGTGCATGGGAACTTCCGATGTACTCGGGTGCCTCCTGACTGCAGGTGAGGCAGTCCAGGAGGCTGCTCTTGCCAATGCCGAAGGGAGGCAGGGGCTGGCGCTGCAGCTCCTGCTTGAGCTGTCGTGGGGAACAGGCCAGAAATAGCCTGTTCCCGAAACCCTGTTTTTGTGCCTGAGTCTTAGGGTAGGTCGAACACAATGAGGGCCTGAAAATGGCCCTCCGTTTCAGGCTGAAAAGCCTCTGGGCCTGAAAGGCCCAGAAATAGGCTGAAAACGGAATAGGGCCTGCAGGCCCTCATTTTTCAGTTTCAGGCTGAAACGACCGGGGCCTGTAAGCCCTATTTTCTAGGCTTTTAGGCTCAAAGTGCGGGACGGGCCCTGCAGGGCCCGTGTGGCTACGCAGTATGCCACAGGTGGGCAGGCATTGCCGATGGGGAAATTCGGCGGTGCTAACGCCGAGCAATGGCCAGTCACTGCACCTCCCCGTGGGCTAGGGAGAGATCCAGGTTGGTTGGTGTTCCCCCATACTGTACTACATAGACTGGCGAGAGGATGAGATAGATGAGTACTGGCAAGAAGATGAGATAGATGAGAGAAAACATGGCTTACTTTTAAAAAGAAAAAAAAGAACTGTTTCAAAAAGAAAAGAAAAAAAAGAAAAAAGAAAAGGAAGTTCAGAGCTGGGTACAGAAGAAGTGCATGTTCTCAGATGATGCAGGAAGGACCCAATCACAACAATCTTTTGCTGACGATTAGAATATGACAGATAGGGCCTCTCTACACTACACAACACTCTACATGCATTTGGATGCTCTCCGGATCCCGTACATTCAGAATGTTGGACTCATCCTGGTGTAGCTGGTCCTTAAAGCGTCCAAATGCATGTAGAGTGGTGCGTAGTGGAGCTGAGGCCCATAATCTTGAATGTTTTGAAGCACCAAACTATCATTGATTCCTCTGTGCTGTTTTTTTTTTTTTTTTTGTTTGTTTGTTTTTTTTTGGAAGAATCATTAGCTTTTATTACAAATGAAAGGAGTCCGGGAATTCCTCACAAACAACCCGGAAGATATGAAACCAATAGCCCTTATTGGGCTGTTGCTGGAAAAAGGGTCCAGCGTCCCTTCCTTTCACCGGTCTACCCTCATCTTCCAAAATCCCTTGAAGCGCTCAAAGTAATTCCCGTGAGAAACAAGGCACCGTCCCAGTTGGTGCTAAAGTTCAGTCTGTGCCACCTAGCAGATCATTGCAGTGCCGCACATCGATGCTAAACTACTATCGAACCATGCTCAGTTGCCTAATTCAGCAGTGTTACGTCCCGCCAGGATCCAAACAAACGGCTAAACCTTACAAACAAAAACTAGCCTATAGGCTCAATGACTAGGAGTTGGGAAGGAAGCCTTTGCTGCCTGGACGGATTTCCCACCACGCACCCAATGGATACAACTCTAGTTTGCTCTTCACCGGGTCTCCCATATCGTCCAAATCCCGTGAGTTTCACCCCAAACCACTTCAAACATTCCAACATCAAAACCAATATAAACCAAATTCCGACACACCCACAATACTATAGCCCATTACTATGTCCGAACTGTTTTCATTACGTGTTTCTGAATACGAAATACTAAAGGCAACACATGTAACTGAACCGAAAGGAACAATACAAATTTCACTTCCCATGGAATTCAGAAAACAACAACATACCGAGGGATAGCGGTGCCCTGAAATACGACTGAAAGACAGCAGCACAGAAATTATACTAGCCTAGAAGACGAGGTCAATGTTTTCTACAGAAATCCATAGTGAATATAGCCACGAATATAGATAACCCAACCCTTCTCAAACTCCAAACAGATAACAACAAGTCCCTCATCAGTGTCAAGGCTGCCCTCTCATCATCACTGTCCAAAACACTGTGAGCCTGAGTCGCCTAGACAGGTTTCCCACCACGCATCCAATGGATACAACTCAAGTTTTCTCTTTACCGGGTCTCTCTTACCACCAAGCCAGTAGAGTTCCCACTGCCTCTTGTCGCACTCTCACTGCTCCTTGAGGCACTGCTACTGGTAGTCCCACGAGTTTCACCCTAAACCACTGCAAACATTTCAACCTCAAAACCAATATAAACCAATTTCCTACACACCCACAATACTACAACCCATTACTATGTCCGAACTGTTTACCTTACATGTTTCTAAATACGAAACAGTAAAGGCGATGCATGTAACAGAACCAAAAGGAACAATACGAGTTTCATTTCTCATGGAATTCAGGAAACAACAACATACCAAGGAATGGTGGTGCCCTAAAATACGACTGAAAGACAGCAGCACAGAGCAAGCTCTCCCACTGCTTCCGCCGATGCTGCTGCCAACCTTCATATAGTTGATCTCAAAAGTTGATGTATCCACCTTGGAGAGTCGTCTGAGCAGAGATGAAGGATGGAACCATCAGTACAGCCAAGTGCAAAGTCTATCAGGTTGTATCCTTGGCAGTGTCGGCAGCACTCCCACCACCATCGCAAGCCCTCCCACTGCTTCTGCTGATGCTGCTGCCAACCTGGCGTGAAGAGGTGCGTGGAGGTGAACCACCCTCCTTAAGGAGCCGCCCCTTTCGAGCTTGAGGATCGAGGGGAGGACGGCTCCTCTGGAGTTGGGATCTCATCAGGTATGAGGGTTTTGGTATGGTATGAAGGTCCCGTACAGGGCTGCCAGGATGCCCTGGTGTAAGAGCGCAAAGGCACTCCCTATCCCACTCAAGGGCTAGGCTACACCAAGACACTGTCCGCCATGGCTCTCACACAGCTGTGGTGCCTGGCGGGGTAGGCGCATTGTGGGAGGATCAATGTCGACATGCTCAGATGCTCCGCTCTACTCAGCCGCCACAGACGACCGGGCGCCGCCACCGCCACTGTCGCCATTTCAACGCTAGCGCGCTTTTCACACGGCCTTCCGTGCTCGTTTTTGTGCATTGGGAAACGGACAACAACCCGTCATCGTAATGAAAACCTTGAG
Source organism: Chara braunii (assembly GCA_003427395.1). Classification (NCBI taxonomy): domain Eukaryota; kingdom Viridiplantae; phylum Streptophyta; class Charophyceae; order Charales; family Characeae; genus Chara; species Chara braunii. The sequence goes on along the minus strand of BFEA01000108.1, from coordinate 461,948 downwards.
GACACAGCGGAGGTACTCCCAACAATTTCCGTCATTGGACCTTGCCACACCACTCACGAATTGGATAATTGTGGCCTTGTTCGGGGCTAGAAATAAGCTGCGGCTTCTCCTTGCTCAGTACACCTTATTAGCCCGGGAGTGGTCTCTCTCACCCCCCACCTCTGTCTGGCTCTGTATGCTAATCCCGTCTTTTTTACCCATCGCAGGCCGAATTCTAAGCTGTGGAGAAACATTCTGTAAGCCTGGAATAGGCTGAAACCAGAATACTTACCCCAGCCAACCACGAAGGGTGAGGTAACTGAGGTTCTTCATTAGATTTTATTTGGAAAAAAAAAAAATAAAAAAAATTATCCATATATTAAACCACCAGTACCTACGTGGTTCTTAGCCCCCCTTTGATGCAAATGAATACACACGCTTGTGGTAGGCCGATTCATCCACCGCATTATTGCCTAAAAACACGGTAGGTTCTGGTGGTTTAAGCCGCTAGATGGCACCACCTTGTTGGCAGACGGTTGTGTAGGCACGTTGGCCGTTCATGGGTGGGGACTGTTCAGTTGAAGGACATATGGGACCCAGTCTCTGCGGACTGGATAGCAATAAAGGAAGCTCCTGTGCCTGCGTGATGTTTCCGAGAATTATTCAAAGGTTAAATCCGGCATTCCCATTTACTGGACAATGAGAATGCGGGTGGTACTTGGTTGAGCTCTCCACCTGACATATTGCCACCATGTGTGGCAAGTCCTGGAGCCAGATCTTGATCAAAGAAAGTACAAGTTTGGGGTCTCAGAAAAAGACTCAAAGACCGCAAAGAGCTAGTCAAGCTGGAAGAGAAGACAGTCCCCGGCTTCAACATGGGACTTGGACAAAGTCAAAGTATGGCAAAACCCAACGGGACAGCGTAAGGCTTCCCTCCTTTTGAACTATGTAGTGTCCCACCTTCTCCTTGAGCCCCTGCTATATGGGTGGAAAGGGAAGATCACTGGATTTAGCCAGTCTTGCTATATGGGTGGATAGGGAGCTCCGGGTCCTTCGGATCCAACCCTGTTACTCTCAGGGTGGACTACAGAGCCAAAACTGGCATAGCTCGACTGCAGTGGAAAGTACCTAAACAACAAGCTATCCTAGTTGCCACCGAAAGGTTAGGCACGACAGCGCTGAGCAGCAATGGCCACATGGACCTGTTCAAATTCTGGGCTATTCTGAAGAAAATCCCTTCACAGAAACTAACCAGCCTTACGTGGCTACACTCTCTCTCTCTCGCTCATCCTCAGCCTCTTGGTTAAAGCCAAGGAAAATGGATGTATAAGAAACATGCTTACGCTGCAAGCGGAACTGGCGATCTATGGCTGTCTTGCCCCTCGTCTGACCAAATTTGGTCTTAGTGGAGGTCACACTGGCTGAAGCTTTCCAACGGGGAGTTCTCGTGGACTGACGCTTGGATCATCCATGGGCTTCAGAACTCCCAGCAAGCCCTGTCGACTGGCTGGGGCTATGTGGCCTTGGTCTGCAGAGGAGTGCTCATGGAGGTTATCTGGAATGCAAGGAATAATCATCTGTTCCAAGGAGAAATTTCGCTCGTGCACAAACGGACGGCTCAATTTAAATTAGACTTTTGATTCGAACAGCCATCAGAGCAGATTGGAAGTCCTGCAGTACAAGCCCGTTACAGGGCATCCGGTGGTTTAGACAGACATGGGCTAGGGGCAACATGCTGTCTTCAATCTCTCCTGTTCAGAAACTGGTCACCTCAAGGTGGTTACATGGCAGCGGATAGGAATAGGGCCGAATTAGGCCCCCGACAATGCGGATATTAGCTTCTTTGTTCCTTCCTGTTTCCCTGTCGTCGTGTACTCCCCTATCAATATGCTAGCTAGTTCAAGTATGGTTTGGTCTGCCTTCCTGTGGAGAGTCTGAGTGAGGGAGCATAAAGAGGGCTTTCTTGTTGATAGGTAACTGTGGAAGTTCTTAAATGCAGATGCAAACATGAGATTTACCTAGATATCACTCGAAGTAGCTAGCAGCACCTTCAGAATGATGTTTTCATTTGCAGGTGTTCAGGCTCCTGCTTCTGTCAGCCCCCTAAGCGAAGCTGAGTAATGCTCTCAGTATACATCTGGGTTGTTTGTGGAGGGATTCCCGGCCTTTGGTTCCAGATGAAATGAGGAACCCTCAACAGCCTGCAGAATCCCCTAACTGATTACACTGCAAGTGCTAATCCACCTTAATCCTGGCTGTGGTTAGCATCAACGAGTGCCCGGCAACTGATATATATATCGTCAAACAGAGCTGCCCGGTAAACCGTAGGCAGAGAAGGAGAAGAGGACAAGAAACGAGGGCTGTGACAAACTGTTTCGCTCCGACTCATCAGGAGGCTGAATCCTCAACAGTCTGCAGAATCCACTAACTGATTACACTGCAAGTGATAATCAGAAACGAGGGCTGTGACAACTGATACCTTGAGGGGTGGTTAAATTGGAACAATACAGAGAAGATCAGCATAACCCCTGCACAACAATAACACACTTTTTAAAGTTTTTTTCCTTTTTTTTTTTGAGGATGACAGTGTCACTACCTAGGCTACCTCCTCGTCCTAAGGGACGCCGACGCGACTGGTATTTACGGTAACCGGTTTACGTCGTAGCAATCGTTCTGGTCGTACTACGGCAGTTTCTAAGAGTCGTGCGCTCCTTAATCATCACGGGGCAGATTGATGACATTGTGAACAGCCACGTGTTAAGCATGCTCATTTTTTTCGGGGAAGATGAGAAATGACTACGGCTTATATTGACTCTGTGCTTCTGCATTGTGAGTGGTCGCTGTGACTGCTTTGCGGTTCATTTGATTTGCTTTCCTTACCAGCCGGGCCGCCTGGGTCACCTTGTTTTCCCAGGCGGCCCGGCCGCCTGGCGGGGTAAGTGGTCCAGGGCCACTCTGGTAGCCTAGGTCACTACACTATTCTTCTCTCAAATTCTTTCAGCTTTATTGGCCTACCTACCACTACTCCTAAGGCTATACAAGGGACCCCTGCAAGCATAACTATCTACCTCTCTTGGTGAAGGGAGGTTACCTCTCTCTCGGTGGAGAGAGGTAAATGCATGTTTGCCCCTTGCCCTGGTGGTTTAGGGTGCAGGGTTGGGGCCACTGATGAGGGGCCGGCTAGCACAAGGCCCGAGCATTTGCCAGTAGCTGTGCCTCCCTTTTCATCTCCCTCCATCTTGATTGAGTAACAGCAGTGTCTAAGACCAACACTCTCCCACACAGCACACGCAACCCATTCACACTCACACCCGTGTTGGCTGAGGACCCTACTAATACCGACTGGGAGGATCCAGCTGACTATCTCAGTTGGTTGGCACCAAGCGCAGTGCAGGCTACCATGGGGATTGAACCCACGACCTTCAGAATGCCACTTGCATGCCTAACCAGTTGAGCTAGCCCGCTGGATTGACACACACAATAAAGGTCCAAATTATTAGAAAAAGAGAAAAAACAAGAAGATAGGTCATATGCTCGAATGATGACGATCTGTAATGAGTTGGACGGTACCAGAATCGACAAGAAACTTGAAGAAAGGGGATTTGAACACGCATCTTCTCCGCGATCTTGGTGTGGATATACATTGGTAAAAAATTGAGGTGCACGTCCGTAAAGGCTGTGGCACGAAAGGGGATCCCAATCTGGCCTTTTCTGCACCGAATCTGGGTGTGGATTCTAATCCCCTAACTTGCCACAGACACGTACAAACTTACAAAGCTTTATGGAGACCCTGGTTGGGTCGGGTCGGGTCGGGTCGGGTCAGGCCCGGTCGGGTCGGGTCGAGTCAGATAGAGAGTTGGGTTGAGTCTGGTGTGGGGGTGAAAAGAAGAGTCAAGTTTGTGATAGGTTGGTGAAAACTTGTCTCAGGTCGGGTCGGGTATGGGTGAAAAAAGGAATCGAGTTTGTGATAAGCGTGGTGAAGTCCTGTCCTCTGGAGCATCCGTTAAAATTGGAACGATACACAGAAGATTAGCATGGCCCCTGGACAAAGGATGACACACATAAATCGAGAAATGGCCCAAAAGTTGGTGGAGACATATCTGCACCAACCTATCACAACCTTGACTCTTCTTTTCATCCACACCCAACCCAACCCAACCCAGCTCTCCCATAAAGTGTTCTACCCCGACCTCACCTCACCCATAACTTCAATATTTCCAACACCTGGACCCCCCCCCCCCAACAAGCTCACATATTCCCAATACAAAGACCCAGGCCCACCCGTGTCCCAAATGTTCCCAGTACCCAGATCCTGCCTTTCCCAGGTCCAATCCTGTCCAGGTCCAACCTTGTTCAGCAAACCCATACCATGCCTGGTCTTTTGTCCAAGCCTCAAGGGAAACCAGGTCACAACTTAGCAGTAGGGCCTCGCCACACCACTCCCGGAATGTGCAAAATGGAGCATGTATCTTCCACAAAGACAGAAAGATACCTTTTGTCTTTTTCACATTCCGGGAGTGAAGCGAAGTGGCGATGCCCTTACTTGACCTGCAATCTGAGTCTGTGTCATACTATTACTGTGTCGAAACTTATCTGTTTTTTGTCTCTTTTTTTTTTTTTTTTTTTTCCTACTCACGAGCACAAGTCTTAGTGAAGTTGATGAACGCCTTCTTAGCCCTTCTAAGCCGCCAGTACACGGCCGCAGACTTGTGGAGAAATGTTTCATCGCCTACAAAAAATTAGGAGGTCCAGGGCTACCGGACACAATGACTGGTCGCGCCAGCCAAGCAAAAAGAGAAAAGGTGCGCTGCCAGCGGTTCGGCAAAGCTTGTCGCTCGCAGTGAGGCGCGCAGCCAGGCCCGCGTGTACCGGTGGTTTAAGTAAGCCATACGCCACTATATATACCTAAAGCAAGGCTGCTAAACGAGACCCAAACATCGAAAAAATAATTATGAACCAGCCTTTATTTATTTACTATTATTGTTTTTCTTTTTTTTTTTAATCCAGGTTGTTGTAGAGGCCGGATTCCGGATACACGGGGTTACTCTCTCTCCTGGCGGGACTGCAGAGAAATCCTCCTCGAAGATTCCATTACAATCATCAGCTGTCGTGACGACGATCTATTTTATCGCGAGACCTCCTCCCTACCCATCCTCCATCCTCTTGTCAATTCTCCTGGCACACCCCTATCCCCACTATCCTACCTCAGTGTTAATCACACAGGACTGCCACCTTGCTATTCAGCGGGTGACTTGGACCAGACAGCAGTGCTAGGCACCCGGGTTAAAATAAGCCCCGGTTGGGGCACGTTCAGGCAAGCCTTGTTACCTGGGAACATCGGATGCCAGGCTCAAGTGATATTACTACCTGTCTCAGTACTACCGGTCTATCCCTTACAAGCGTATCGCAGACCACATCTGAGGACCCTCCCAAGCCCAGCTCACGTCCATGACACTCGTAACAGAGATAGATTACCCCACCCTGGCAATACGGTTAAATCCCGTAAGTATTATGTAACCCCTAAATTCCAGATCACCCAGGAGCTAAGGGCTAACAGCCTCTACTCGCCCACTCACAGTCCAAGCTGATTTACGGTAGGTACTGTATGTATCATCAGTGCACCCTACCCCTTGGATGGAACCTAACGAGTGTGTGTGTTGTTAAAGTACCCCAAATTCTCTCTCATTTCCTCCACAAATCAGACAAAACAATGAAAACATCAATCCATAACAAAAAGGTATAGATATTAGATAGCTAATATAATAGAAAATGCAAGGTTGGCCACATTTGTGTGGTTCAGCGCCAAGTGCCCACACACCCGTCTGCCGGCAAAGCGGCACACTTGCACATATACATACATAAGTATTATGTATACATATTACATATACATTTCATAGTCCATAAGGGGATGGAGGGAAGAAGGCAACTTACCTAAAACAGAAGACTACTCCAGCAAGAAGGCACCGACCTGACCCCCTCAAAGGTCCGAAAAAACTTGGAGAGCCTTCCGCATCGGCCCACAAAACCAAAAACTCATTTACCAAAAACCAAACAAATATAACAGCATTGGCATTCCTGACATTCATATCAAACTACACGCTCGCGTCACTGCCAAAGAGGAGAAAGAAGATAAGATACAACTTACCTAAGACAGAAGACTCCTCCAGCAAGAACGCACCGCCCCCCCCTGCCTGGGGAATGTGTGAATGTGCATGTATATGTCTCTATCTCCACCCAGGAGCTAACGGCTAACAGCCTCTACTCGCCCACTCACAGTCCAAGCCGATTTATGGTAGGGTACTTATCATCGGTGTGCCTGCCCCTGGATGGGACCTGCCAAGTATGTGCGTGTGTGTGTGTGTGTGTGTGTGTGTGTGTGTGTGTGTGTGTGTGTGTGTGTGTGTGTGTGTGTGTGCTTATAGCTCGTGAACGAGTGTATATATGTGCATGTATGTTGGTCACTAACCTCGTGATTGTTAAGGTTGTACCGTTGTGTGAATGATAGGCTGTCTGTGCTAGAACCCCCGACAAAGTCCCAGGCCAGACCATAACCCGTGCGTTTCATCGTGTGCCAACTGTGCTCTACCATCTGGACCACTATCTTAATTGATACCAAATGTGTGCTATCCCAGACCAGGGAAGATCATCAGAACAGTCTATGGTCACGTCATCAGGCAACCCACACATAATCTAGAGTCTAGACCGACATACAACAACCAGGGGACTCGATCCCTTGGTGGTGCAGGCAGTGTCTGTAATCCTTACCATGCACCTACCCCCCAGGGATGGGCGTGTACAGTCGTGCTTCGGTCCAAAGCCCGCCGGTGTCCTTGCGCGAGGCTGCAGGTTTATGAACCGGCCTTAGGAATTCAATAACATCGATTGCCATAGTATATAGTATAAACCATGCAGTAACAGAGTGATAATAACTTTCAGTAGGCTATCAAACACATGGCTACGGGCCTTTGCCCCCAACTACCCATATCCACCCATAACCACATTCATCCTTTCGCACCCGTCCACACCCAGGCCTATGACCACCCAAAATTGCAGGCTGCACTGCACTTAGGATTTATTCATCTGTTCACGGATTCGATCCTCTACGCCGTAGATTATCACAAATTGACAGTTCTAAAAATAGCTGTGATAGGGGAGTGTAAAGGGAGGATTTAAAAAGAAGAGTACGAATTAAAAAAAACAGAAAAAAAGAGGGAATTACAAACAAAAAAAAGGAAGAGTCATGGTCGGGACCGGGAGAAGCAAATAGCGGGATCGGGATCGGCAGGGAAACAGGGCGCACTTGGGGAGGGAGGGGGGATCGCAATCGGGATCGAAAAACGGGACGCAGTTGGGGAGCGGGCGGGGATCGCAATCGAGGGGCGGGGAATTCGGGCTCTGAAAGGCAGGTAGGCAGCGGGAGTCGAGAAGACCGGGCCACCAAAAGCGCTCGCGGAGTCGGCTAGTCGTACGATTGACTCCAAAGTGTCCAGTGGTGGGAGCGTCGTGGAACTCGCCAAGAAGCCGTGTGAGCAAGTGTAAATCTCGCGGCACACAAAGAAGATCCTTTCCTCGCGAGTGGACGAGCAAGTACCCCTCTTGGATCCGATAGTGCAATGGCACCGAATTGAGAGAGGAGCAATTTGCGTACTTGTTACAAAACTCGGGGTCGACTTGGTAGCCGCGGATGGAGTTGTCCCGCAAGTCGTCGTTAATCTCAAAAGTTGACTAGACTGCAGTACAATGGTCCGGACGTAGTGAAAGAGCATCTGCAAAACGATTAGACTTGCCCGGAATGTGGTCGGGGAAAATGTCAAACTGGTCGATGAAGGCCATCCAACGGGCAATGGTGCTATTGAGCGTGTCTTGCGTCTTGTAGAAGACCAACTGATTGTTATCCGTTACCCATCGGAACTGCCGTCGACAGAGAAGAAAATGCCGCCAGTGCTTGAGCGGGTGTACGAAGGCCAATAATTCCTTCTTTTGTGCGTCCCCAATCGAGTGCACAACGGGCACTTTCTTGCTAAAGTACTCGATCGAGTGCCAGTCCACGCCATCATGTTGCTCAAGGACGGCACCAATGCCATAGCCGGACGTATCGGTAGTGACACGTGTCGGTAGAAGCGGCTTGTAGATGCGCAACACCTCCGCAAATAACAATGCGGCTTTGAGGGCCAAAAAGGAAGTCCGCGCATTGTCGTCGAAGTCAAATGGTCGGTCCTCGCATTGAAGCTTGGACAAATGAGCCGCGATCTTCGAGTATCCCTTGATGAAGCGTTAATAGTCGCTGGCTAAGCCAAGAAAGGAACGAACATTTGTGACGTTCTTCGGCTCCGGCCACCCTTGGATGGCTTGGATCTTGTCCGACAACGGACTGATGCCTTCCGGTGTGACAAAATGGCCCAAGTATTCCAGCTCTTGCAAATTCGCACTTGTCGCAGTTGGCTTTGTACTTGGCGCGGCAGAGCGTCTCCCACACTCGCCGAAGGGGCTCAAGATGATCCTCCAATGTCTGGCTATAGATGAGAATGTCGTCTAAGTAGACTAGCACGAACCGGTCCAACATCGCACGAAACTCGTTGGTCATTGCCGCTTGAGAAGTCATTGGGGCAGTGGTGAGGCCAAAAGGCATAACGACCCACTCAAAATGCCCGTACCTCGTCTTGAAAGCAGATTTGTAGCGATCTTGCGGGTGTATCAAGATTTGGTGATAGCTCAACTTCAAGTCCAACTTCAAGAAGAATTTTGCGCCGCCCAAACGCTCGAGAAGGTCGTCAATCCGCGGAAGAGGTCCCTCGTTCTTGACGGTTTGTGCTTTGATCTTGCTGTAGTCGATGTACAAGCAAAGATCCGTGTTCTTCTTTCGTACGAAGAGAACTAGCGCACCGTATGGTGAGCTACTAAGGCGGATCCAGCCCTTGTCCAACAGATCATCAAGTTACGCGCGGAGAACCGCGAGCTCTTCCTCGCTCATGCGATAGATGCATCCTTTCGGCGGCACGACATCGGCCTCAAGAATGATCTCGTGGGAGATCGGACGATCTGGCACCACACCGGTAGAAGACTCGAAGACGCCGATGAACTCGCCGAGCAGCCGCACCACTCGGGGTCCGAAGACAAGTCCGTAGGTGAAGATTCTGTCGTCGCGACGACTCGTAGAAAACACAGGCCTATCTTGTCGGTCCGCTCGTAAGCGCAAGTGGCCCAAAAAGACTTGGCCGTTACAACTTGGCACCGGATCAAGGGGTGCGGAAGAGGAATGGTACACGGCACCTCGGCGCCGAAGGCGTCGCGAACGGTAAGCGTCTGCTGATGGAAGTTAACCGTGTGATCCGCACTTGCAAGTCGAAGTCCGTGTCCACGACGTCAAACATCACCGGTTCGCAGGCATGAGGTGCGAGATAAACCGACACAGCTTCAATGTAGCGATCGAGGAGTTGTTGCGTCCGACCGTCTACTAACTTGATTGCTGTCGGGTTTGGCTTCCTTCGAACTTGTGCGCCAAGGCCGGCCCTTTGGATAAAGGACTGGCTGATGAAATTGCGAGTCGCACCTCTATCCAGCAAAGCGCTGCAGGACGATTGCCCAACTTGGATGCGGACATAAAGGAGCGGTGCGTTGTTATCATCGTAGCGCTGCATACGAAACTCGCGGGCCACCTTGCTAACATACGCAAGGATGTCCCCCACCGCAGCTTCATCATCCGTCGGCGACGGTGGTGGTGCATAGAAGGCTAAGTATGTGCGAAGATAGGCGCATAATGTTGCACATTGTGGCCCCGACAAGCAGCCTGTGGAAGGGAGAGGAAGCCATGCAAAATCCTCGGACGTCAACGGGTCCAAGACCTCTATGTTGAACTCGTGGGTCGAATCCCTTGGAGAACCACTTGAAGACGATTCATTGTCGCTGTTGCCAACGGAGAAGAAGCCGCCACACATCTTGTCCTTGAGCTTGAGAACCCAGCGAAGGAACGAGCCGGGCAGCATAGTCCTCATAAGAATATAAGAGACTGTCGACTTCCGCATGTGCCTCGGAATGAAGAGAGGTTGCTCGCAAAGCAACCGGTTTCGAAGGCGTCGATAGTGCAGCCGCATCACTCTCACCGGTGCTCACTTTCCCGAAGGGGATTTGCCTTTGACTTGCGTGAGGCACTGCGAGGTGTCGTGCACCGCGCTGCTGCACCACAAACAGTATCGATACTTAGTCCGGATGCGGTAAACGCCTTCCAAGATACCGTAATGCGTCCAAGGCTCTTGAGCTGCTGGCCCGGCCCCGGGGGATGAATTGGTGTGTGTCTTCGGTTTGGCGCGTCCTCGCCCTCTGGCGGGGCGGCCACCATCCCAGGCGGCTGCCAATCTGTCTCCTTCATCAGAAGAGGCAGCCTTGTTTGAAGGGTTGGTCGGCGTAGTTGCTGCGACCACGACCACTTTTGGCCGATGCTGATCTCTGCCCTGGCTAGCTGCGGACGAACGGCCCAAATTCTTGGCTTCGGTGTTCGTCAGGAGGATCTGCGAGGCTTTATCAAACAGCTGCTCACTTGTGGTGAGCGTCTCCGCAACTTGTGTCAAGGCGTTCTGCAACACCGCACAACTCCTCCTGATGAAGAACTGTTTGATGGCGACAAAGGTCGACGACAAGTTGGGCGTGGACGCCAAGCGTTGGTACTTGGTTACCCAGTCCGTGCTTGGCAGGTCGTTCTGATAGAACCGTATAAGTTTCTCGGCTGCCTGCAGCTCGGGCGGCTCCACTTGGAACCGCTTATGCCATGCTGCCTTGAGATCAGCCCAACTGATCTTCGTATGCAGCTCGGAGACTGTGACGGTGTGCGTGGACAACATGTTGTCCAGCCATGCCTGGCACGTGCCCCCCTGAGCGGGAGTATAAGTATGCGTGCCGGTTCGGGTTGCTGGCGTGGTGAATGTCCAACTTCAACTGGCGCCACCATGGAATCGGGTCCGTCTTCGCTGCATCGCAGAAGATCGGCAGGCCGTCAAACTTTGGGATGCTCTCGCGATTAGTCGCGGTCGGACTGGATGCGGCGGCACAAATCTGCTGGTCAATCCGCTGATTTGTCGCTAGAGCGCCGTCCTTAATCCCGACGTCGATTTCCAAGACGTTGACGCGGTCCGTCAAGTTGGAGGGTCTGGCCGGGGGTGGCTGTTGTAGGCTGCCGTTCCAGCCGGCGTGCCCGGTCAAGCAGTTCGTCGATAAGTCGAGCCTGCTTCCGGACCAGGGTGTCCACGCAGAGGATGTCCTCTTGCTGTGCTGCACAGGTGGCGACCAAGTCGCTCACATGTTCGATTGTGGTTGCAAGGCCACGCACAGCAGGGGGGGCATCCTCCTCTTCAGCAGCCACTGCCCATTCACCGGCGATCACCTCAATGTCCCCCTCGGATTCGAGGATTTTTGTCTCGGCGTAGTCGACGGCGTTCATCTGCGGCCTTCCTTGCTGCCTCGGCGTCCTCCTGTCGCTGTTGCTCAGCGAGGCGACGCTGTTACTCTGCTTCCTCATCTTCCTCCTTACGTGCGGATGTTGCCGCAGCTGGCCGTTGCTTGAACTCTGCTACCATGTCCAGCATGCGGGTCTCAGAGGCCTCGGTAGTCTCTCCCGGCTGCTGATCCATGCCGCTTGTCTTTGAGCGCGTGAGCACCATGCACTGGCGTGACCTGCTGCTGTGGTGACTGGTTGCTGACGTGGCAACTCACCAATGCCGCCGCAGGGGGTACCCGGAGACGGATAGAGAAGACCAGAGGGGGCAACAACATAGGTGGGGAGGGGTGGGTTGATCGCCCAGATAAGGAGCCACTAATCAAAGGACGAAAAGTTTGAACTCTTGCAGAACAAATTCGAGAAATTAAAAAAAAATCCCGAGTTTTGCAAGTTCAGTAGGTCTCCCAATCTCCCTTGAAGTGCGAAATTACCAACGAGAAAAAAATTTTGAACTTTCAGACTGCAAATGATTATCAGATAGTGAAAATCATAGAATTGCGTATAAAAAGAATTCCGGAAAAAAAATAAAAAAATCGGAATTACTCAGATGAGAGTACGCACAGTTTGGAAAATGGTAACTGCAAGAGGAATTTCCCGTACCGTTTAAAAAAAAAAAACGAATTTCGGAAATTCACAAAATATATATTCAGGATTTCCAAATAACGGCAAATTGCAAATGGAATTCAAAATTTTCAAAAAAAAAGATATTCCGGATTTCCAACAACAAAATTTCGAATTTTCAGAAGAAAAACGAAAACGGAAATTCCAGGTGTTGCGCTATTGCGATTTTCCACAACAGAAATAGCGGGAAAACAAAATCCAAGAAAGAAAAAAAAAATCGTTTTTCGCCAGTTAGGTCAAAATCGTGATTTTGGGGGCTAACTAGTGTGCTCTAATCAATCAATTAATCAATCAAAACTAGTTAACTACTTAGTCCCCACACACGTGTCAGATCAGGTTGTCCAGATTCACGTGCGGTGTTCCGATACTAACTGATACATGCCCAGTTGGGCAATGTACATATATAGCCAAGGATCCCAATGTGATGAAAAGAACTGAATGGACAATGCAGTGCTAGTAGAATCTCAACAAGCAGTGTACATCCTGATACATACAAAAATGGTGCTGGAAGACTTAGATAAAAGTCCTGACCTGACAGGGACTGACCTCCCTCACGTAGTACAAGAGAGCGTAGTGAAATGCTAGAATCCCAATGACTAGCCCAACCAATGTCGCAATGCAGACCCAACATACATCATCCTCATCACAAGGTGTGCAAGGGCCTGGCGCTACACACAGGAAGAACGCACCAGGTCCAGACCATACACAGACGAAGAGGAGGGGATCAGACGAAGAAAAGGGGAGAAGATGGGAATGTCATCAACACCAAGTCTTCGGTACAAGTCCCAGATAATCCCTCGTAAAATGTCTGAAGCCCAATGTTGAGTCTGGATCCAAATGTCACCAATCCCGTTCTCTCTCTCTTAGTCTGCTGATGCAGTGAAGTCAGGTAGCGAGAGGGTGAGAGGGAGATGGTGGACTGAGAAGAGGAAGAAGGAGAAGAACTCTCTCTCTCTCTCTCTCTCTCTCTCTCTCTCTCTCTCTCTCTCTCTCTCTCTCTCATGTGCCAGGTAATAACCTGTGAAGATGGCGCTGTGCTGCAGGTATCTCGCGCCCAGCGCTGAAGACTACTGCTAACGCTACTACTACTACTGCAGCGCTCCTCCAGAGTGCTGCTGCCAAATCCTGAAGACTACCTCCTGCGTCCTGCACTGCACGTGAAGTGCCTGGGAAGTCCCAACGAACTACCTGCAGCCTGCAGGGCGGGCCAGTCCTATATAGTGCTGGCCCGTCCAGGAGGCTGCTCTTGCCAATGCCAAAACATGCCAGACCCTGGCGTTGAAGCTCAAACAAAGGTTGTCTTGAAAACAGGCCCAAAATGGACTGTGCTAAAACCCTGGTCTGGTGCCTAAGTTTCAGGGCAGGTCGATCTTATGAGGGCCTGAAACTGACCCTCCGTTTCAGGCTGAAAAGACTCAGGGCCTGGAGGGCCCTGTTTTAGGCTGAACGACACAGGGCCTGTAGGCCCTTGTTTTCAGGCTTTCAGGCTGAAACGACACAGGGCCTGTGGCCCTTGTTTTCAGGCTTTCAGGCTGAAAATGACACGGGTCTGAAAATGGCCCGTGCAGCCTGTTGCAGGCGCAGCATGTAACNCTCGTACACACACATGGGGAGAAACCACGGATGAGAGATGGGGGAGAGAGAGAGGCGAAGGAGGGAGGTGGCGAGAGAGTAGACCAAGATCGCAATGGCGAAATCCAAAATAGTCTCTTGCCGAATGTCCAAACAATGTCTGTCTCAGAAATGTCGAATCAGATCCTGGGCAATGTGCCCGTTACAACCCCAGCCTGAATCCCTACTGATAACCTCTCACACTCTCAGATTCGAAGAAGAAGAGATAAGGAGGAGGAAGGAGGGAGAAGAGAGGAGAGAGAGAGAGAGAGAGAGAGAGAGAGAGAGAGAGAGAGAGAGAGAGAGAGAGAGAGAGAGAGAGAGAGAGAGAGTGACGCATGCTTATAGACAAGGTAAGCAATGCAAAGGAGCAAAAGGACCAGTGAGGTGATGATAAGGACTCAGACATACACAATGAGGTCAATGACATACATGATGACATCGAACAGACGATGCGTATCCATACAATCATAAAATGATACAATGTAGCACAGCATGTGAGAGAGAAGGGAGGCCGCAGAGAAAAAGGTCCCTCCCTTGAGCACGCACATGGGAGGTATACCACAGATGATGGGAGAGAAAGGGGCGAGACAAAGATGGAGGCGAGGGAGTAGACCAGAGTCAAATACACTGCTGTCAAAAAAAATAGTCTCCCTGTCAAGTGTCCAACCAATGTTTGCCCCAAGAATGTCGAATCAGATCCTGGGCCCCATAGCCCGTAATATCTCTGCCTGTAACCTTCCTCTCTCTCTCTGAAGAAGAAGAGGAAGAAGAAGAAGAAGAACTGTGACTATGGAGGTTGGGGTCAGGAGGAAGGAGAAGAAGAAGAAAAAGAGAAGTGTCCTTTGTCTCTCCCTCTCCTGCTGCTGCTGAAGTCCCGCCGACACTGACTGGTGGAATGACGCTCTCTGATGCAGGTCGCTGAAGTGAAGTCCAAGCTACGGCGCCTAGGTAAGTCGTCCTCCAGCCAGCGGCTATGGCTCTCCAGCCTCCACTCTCCCACTACCTCCTACTCCTCTACCTCTACCTCTAGCGCAGCACTCCAGAGTCGCATGATGCTCCCAACAGCGTGATGCTCACAATGTTGCCCAACTGAAATCTGCCGAACTGGACTGCCCTCCCACTATATTTAGTGTTTTGCCTTGCTGGGCAGCCCACGGTCCACTGTCTGAATAAAAAAAAGACAGCAAGACTCAGCAAAAAAGATAAATAAGGAAATAAATAAATGCTGAATAGAAAAAAGACAGCAAGACTCAGCAAAAGGATAAATAAGGGAATAGAATCCAATAGATTAAGGCAGATCTAAGACCCAATCGAAGGCCCTGAATGCAGGCCCAAATTCTCCTCCTGGTGGTATCTTGCTGCTAAAGCAGGCCCTACCTATTAGGGGAAAGTCTAAGGTGCCACACCTGGAACCAACAAAGTTGGACCAGGCAGCAAGACTCAGCAAATAAAGAAATAAATAAATGCTGAATCAAAAACGACAGCAAGATTCAGCAAAAAGATACATAAAGAAACAAATAAATGCTGAATAAAAAAAAGACAGCAAGACTCAACAAAAAAGATAAATAAGGGAATAAATAAATGCTGAATAGAAAAAAGACAGCAAGACTCAGCAAAAGGATAAATAAGGGAATAGAATCCAATAGATTAAGGCTGAATCAAAAAAAGAACCTGCATGAGGCAGAAAAACGTGCGTGGCCTGGAAATGGCAGTGGGCCTCCTGCAATCAGACTCGCTTTCTTTTACACTTCGCACTCATGCAAACAGATGGTGAATCACACTGGCGCACAGCGCCCACTCAAAGCTCAAAGATATGGAAGTCAAAAACACAGTTCAGATACAAACTCGCTTCAACAGGCTATGGCGCATCAGCGCCTGTACATCCCAACTCTCGTCTCTCTGTCCAACACCACTGTTTGCACTCACTCAACTCTGGATCACCCTGGATATCCCACACGCATACACACACTCTCGTACTCCTACACTCGCCTATCAGCTATGGCGGATGTGGCCGCTGTCCCACTATGGCTATGGCTAACTATCTACTTCAGCCCACTTCGTCTTCGGGCACTCCGCACAAGTCGCTCGGCAGTGCTTCCGTATGGCTTACGCAGGAATAAATGCCTGGCTGGACGCTGCCTCTTGATTTATACTTCTGTTCGTCGCTGGTCTGCCACTTTTCCACCGGGCCCCTGGTGCACACAGTCCCACATGATACTTGCTGACTGGACTAAGTGAGGGTGTTACATGCTGCGCCTGCAACAGGCTGCAGGGGCCATTTTCAGGCCCGCGTTGTTTTCAGCCTGAAAGCCTGAAAACAAGGGCCTACAGGCCCCGTGTTGTTTTCAGCCTGAAAGCCTGAAAACAAGGGCCTACAGGCCCCGTATCGTTTCAGCCTGAAAGCCTGAAAACAAGGGCCTACAGGCCCTGTGTCGTTTCAGGCTAAATGAGGGCCTTTCCGACCCTGAGTATTTTCAGCCTGAAACTGAGGGCCATTTTCAGGCCCTCATCAGTTCGACCTGCCCTGAAACTCAGGCACCAGACCAGGGTTTTAGCTCAGGCCATTTTTGGCCTATTTTCAAGACAACCTTTGTTTGAGCTTCAACCCCAGGGTCAGGCACGTTTTGGCATTGGCAAGAGCAGCCTCCTGGACGGGCCAGCAGTATATAAGACTGGCCCGCCCTGCAGGCTGCAGGTAGTTCCTAGGTACTTCCCAAGCACTTCACGTGCAGGGCAGGAGGCAATCCGTAGTCTTCAGGATTCGGCAGCAGCACTCTGGAGGAGCGCTGCAAGAGTAGTAGTAGCGTTAGCATTACTCTTCAGCGCTGGGCGCTCGTAGAGTTAGCTGTAGTCTTCAGCGTTGGGGGCCATAGCAGCTAGAGTAGTACTAGAGAGAGAGAGATTGGGCGGAGGCCAGCAGGACTTACCTGCAGCGCCGTTGCTCCAGCTTCGTCTTCGAGGTACCTGCAGCACAGCGCCAACTTCACAGGTCAGTACCTGGCTCGTGGGAGAGAGAGTGTTCTTCTTCTTCCTCTTCTCAGTCCACCACCTCCTTCTCACCCTCTCGCTATCTGACTTCACTGCATCAGCAGACTACTAATACTACTACGAGAGAGAGAGAGAGAGCTTGGTGACATTTGGATCCAGACTCGACATTGGACTTCAAACATTTCGAAGAGGGATTATTTGGTACTTGTAACGAGAGTTCAAGTTGACGCCTTTCCCATCTCCCCCTTCCTCTTCTTCGTCTGATCCCCTCCTCTTCCTCTGTGTATAGCGCCAGGCCCCTTCACACCTTGTGATGAGCATGATGTATGTTGGTCTGCGTTGAAACATCGATCGGGCTAGTCATTATTAGTATTCTAGCATTATGCTTCGCTATCTTGTACTACGTGAATGAGGTCAATCCCGGTTAGGTCAGGATTTGTATCTAAGTTTTCCCTGCGCTATTCAGTACCATTTTGTATGTATCGGAATGCACATTGCTTGTTGAGATTCTACTTGCACTGCATGGTCCATTTAGTCCTTTTTATCACATTGCGGATCCTCGGTTTATATGTACATCGTCCAACTGGGCATGTAACAGTTGGTATCGGAACACCGCACGTGAATCAGGACAACCTGATATGACACGTGTGCGGGGACTAAGTAGCTGATTAGTCTTGATTGATTGATTCGAGCACACTAGTTAGCCCCCAAAATCACGATTTTGACCTCACTGCCGAAAATCAAAATGTTTTTCTTTTCTAGGATTTCGTTTTCTCGCCATTTCTGTTGTAGAAAATCGCAATAGCGCAACATCTGAAATTTCCGTTTTCATTTTTCTTCTGAAAATCCAAAATTTCGTTGTTGGAAATCCGGAATATCTTTTTCTCAAAAATTTCGATCTCCTTTTGCAATTTCCCGTTATTCAGAAATTCGGAATATTTTATTTCGGAATTCGTTGTTTTTTAAAAACGGTACGGGAAATCCCTCTTGCATTACCATTTTCCAAACTGTGAATACTCTCATCTGAGTAAATCCGAATACTTGTTATTTCTTTTCGGAATTTTTTTATTTTCGCAGTTCTAAGATTTTCACTATCTGATCGTCATTGTCAGTCTGAAGTTCGAATTTTTTTTTCTAATTGATACTTTCCCACTTCAAGGGAGGTTGGGAGACCTACTGAACTTGCAAAACTCGGATTTTTATTTCTTCAAAAAAAATTTGCAAAGTTCAAACTTTTCTTTTTTTATTAGTGGCTCCTTATTTGGACGTTATCTGGGCGATTATGCGACCCACCCCTCCCAACCTATGTTGTTGTCCCCTCTGGTCATACCTTCTCTATCGGTCTCCGGGTACCCCCAGCGGCGGCATTGGTGAGTTGCCACGTCAGCAGACCACGTCAGCATCAGGGAGTACCACGTCAGCAGGCCCCCGGTCTGGTCTATGCTTTTGCGCTCGCAAACAGCTGTCATGGACCAGAAGTCCGGGGAAACAGACGAGGCCTATCAGGCCCGGATGCTGGCCTGGAGTACCGAAACCAAGAAACGGGCGGATGACCTAGCAACCGCAGTGAAGAAGAAGGCAGAGGACGCCGAGAAGGCACGTCTGCTGGCAATTGAACAACAGCGCCAGCACGACGAGGCAGCAGCAAAGGCTGCCGATGAAGAACGGGTTCAACGTCGTGAGAAGATATTTAGCGGAGAGCAAGTGTTGCTCACAATGGCAGCGGATTGGCGGGCCGAGGCCGAGAATGGCAAGATGGAAGATAGCGAAAACAAGATCACTCTACTCCTCTCCCAGCTCATGGACCTCCTGGCAACATGTATTACACAGCAGGAGGACATCCACAGCCTCCACGACGCGCTGACTCAAGTCCACGGTCGCCTCCGGCACCTGGAGCAGTGACCTGTCGCCGCCCCTGATGCCAGCTCTTCCAACACCTCCGATCGCCTCGAGGCATTGGAGATGGACGTCGGCTCCCTCAAGGACGGCGTGCAGTTACAGCAAACCGCAACGCAGCAGTTGGAGCAGCGGATCGGTACTGCCGCCAACCACTAGAGCTCGGAACTCCTTGACACAGCTCCAAAGTTCGACGGGCAGGAGATCTTCTGCAACTCGATGATGACAAATCCGATTCCATGGTTCCGCAAGTTCGAGCTCACGTTGCAGCTACACTACGTCAAAGAACACAAGCACCACACATACTCCCAGTCGGGGGGTGCGTGCCAAGAATGGCTGGACAATCTCTTGTCCAAGTACGGAGTGGTAGCTGGCGACTTGCACACCAAGATCAGTTGGGATGATCTGAAGGCGGCGTGGCATAAACAGTTCCAAGTAGAGCCGTCGGAGATCAAGGCAATGGACAAACTAATGTTCTTCGAACAGGGCACGCTGCCGAGTGTCGACTGGATTGCCGAGTACCAACGCTTGACATCCGTCCCAGACATCCAAATGGGCTTCAAAGCCATCCGCCACTATTTTATCTCAAGGTCGTGTCCGGCATTGAGATATGCCTTGACTCATGTCGAGGACACCTTGACGATGACGGCGGAACTCTTTGACAGGCCGCGCAGATTATTATCACGAACAAGGAGGCTAAGAACCTGCGTTCGTCTGCGGCAGGCCCGACCAGAGATCAGCATCGACCGAAAGTGGCCGTGGTCGTGGCGGCAACACCGTTTGACCAAACTAGCGAGGTTGTCTCTGCCAAAGGGGACAGACTTGTAGCCGCCCGGGAAGGTGGCCGCTCCGGCAAAGGCCGAGGACGCGGCAAGACAAAGACAAACACCGCATCTAGCCGCGGGCCCGGCGCAGCAGCTGCAGCCCCATGGTCCCAATACGGTCTCTCTGAGCAAGCATTCATAACGCGCACGAGATTTCACTATTGCCTATGGTGCAACAGCGATCTCCATGAGACAGTGGCCTGCCCATCAAAAGGCAAGGGCAAATCGACAAGCTGAGCACCGCCGGGAGTGACTCGACGACACTCTCGACGCCTTCGGAACCGGTCGCTTCGCGGGTGACCGCCCTTCGTTCCGAGGCACATGCAGAAGTCGATAGTCCTCCTCTTCTTTATTCTTTCGAGGACTATGCTGTCCGGCTCGTTCCTACGCTGGGTAAGCTCAAGGACAAGACACGTGTGCAGCATCTTCTCCGTCCGGCAGCGGCGACTTATCGTCTTCAAGTGGTTCTTCACAGGATTCGGCGCGCGAGTTCAACATAGAGGTATTGGACCCGCTCATGTCCGGGGATTTGGCATGGCTTCCTCTCCCGACCACGGGCCGCTTGTCGGGACCGCAATGCGCAGCACTATGCGCTCATCTCCACACGTACTTATCCTTCTATGCACCACCAACTTCGTCGATGGATGACGAAGTCGTTGTGGGGGACATCCTTGCGTAAGATATTTGTTTTAATTTTTTACGAGACAAAATGATTGCTTACGTACTTGTTACCAAGGTGGCCCGCGAGTTTCGCAATCAGCGGTACGATGACAACAACGCACCGCTCCTCTATGTCCGCATCCAAGTTGGGCAAGCGTCCTGCAACGCTTTGCTGGACAGCGGAGCGACTCGCAATTTCATGAGCCAAGCCTTTATGCAAAGGGCTGGCCTTGGCACACAAGTTCGGAGGAAGGCAAACTCGACGGCGATCAAGTTGGCGGACGGAAGGACGCAACAACTTATCGACCGTTACTTCAAGGCCGCACCGGTGTATTTCGCACCTCGTGCATGCGAACCGGTGACGTTCGACATTTTGGACACGGACTTCGACATTATTTTCGGAATGCCTTGGCTTGCAAGTGCGGATCACATGGTCAACTTCCACCGGCGGACTCTTACCGTTCCGGACGCTTTCAGCGCCGAAGTACCGTGTACCATTCCTCTTCCGCACCCTTCGATCCGGTGCCAAGTGTTGACGGCGAAGAGAATTCTTCCCCCACGGCCTTGTCTTCGGACCCCGCGTGGTGCCGTTGCTTGACAAGTTCACCGACATCTTCCGGTGTGGTGCCGGATCGGCCGATCTCTCACGAGATCATTGTTGAGGCCGGTGCCGTGCCGCCAAAAGGCTGCATTTACCGCAGCTACGACAACAGACCGACCGAATACTTGGTACACTTTGCGTACTGATGCAAGGCAAGCCGGTATCTTCAGCTCCACGTCGTACCCGCGACCAGGTTCCACCTTCAGATCGTCAGCTTCGCCCTCGACCCGGTTTGACTTCATAAGCAAAGGGGGGTGTTACATGTTGCGCCTGCAACAGGCCGCAAGGGCCATTTTCAGGCCCGCGTTGTTTTTAGTCTGAAAGCCTGAAAACAAGGGCCTACAGGCCCCGTGTTGTTTTCAGCCTGAAAGCCTGAAAACAAGGGCCTACAAGCCCCGTATCGTTCCAGCCTGAAAGCCTGAAAACAAGGGCCTACAGGCCCTGTGTTGTTTCAGGCTAAATCGGGGCCTTTCTGGCCCTGAGTATTTTCAGCCTGAAACTGAGGGCCATTTTCAGGCCCTCACTAGTTCGACCTGCCTTGAAACTCAGGCACCAGACCAGGGTTTTAGCTCAGGCCATTTTTGGCCTATTTTCAAGACAACCTTTGTTTGAGTTTCAACCCCAGGGTCTGGCAAGTTTTGGCATTGGCAAGAGTAGCCTCCTGGACGGGCCAGCACTATATGAGATTGGCCCGCCCTGCAGGCTGCAGGTAGTTGCTAGGTAGTTCCTAGGTACTTCCCAGGCGCTTCACGTGCAGGGCAGGAGGCAGTCAATAGTCTTCAAGATTTGGCAGCAGCACTCTGGAGGAGCGTTGCAAGAGTAGTAGTAGCGTTAGCATGAATCTTCAGCGTTGGGCGCTCAAAGCGTTAGCTGTAGTCTTCAGCGTTGGGGGCCTTAGCCGCTAGAGTAGTACTAGAGAGAGAGAGATTGGGCGGAGGCCAGGAGGACTTACCTGCAGCATCGTTGCTCCAGCTTCGTCTTCGAGGTACCTGCAGCACAGCGCCAACTTCACAGGTCAGTACCTGGCTCGTGGGAGAGAGAGTTCTTCTTCTTCCTCTTCTCAGTCCACCACCTCCTTCTCACCCTCTCGCTATCTGACTTCACTGCATCAGCAGACTACAAGAGAGAGAGAGAGAGAGAGAGAGAGAGAGAGAACTTGGTGACATTTGGATCCAGACTCGACATTGGACTTCATACATTTCGAAGAGGGATTATTTGGGACCTGTAACGAGACTTGGTGTTCGACGACTTTCCCATCTCCCCCTTCCTCTTCTTCGTCTGATCCCCTCCTCTTCGTTTGTGTATGTCTGGACCTGGCGCATCCTTCCTGTGTATAGCGCCAGGCCCCGTCACACCTTGTGATGAGCATGATGTATGTTGGTCTGCGTTGAAACATCGATTGGGCGAGTCATTAGTATTCTAGCATTCTGCTTCGCTATCTTGTACGACGTGAATGAGGTCAGTCCCGGTCAGGTCAGGATTTGTATCTAAGTCTTCCGTGCGCTATTCAGCACCATTTTGTATGTATCGGAATGCACATTGCTTGTTGAGATTCTACTTGCACTGCATTGTCCATTCAGTCCTTTTTATCACATTGCGGATCCTCGGTTTATATGTACATCGCCCAACAGGGCACGTAACACTGGGACTGGGTACCGCTGACTCAGCACGGGTGGACTTACCACTTGCCCACTTGCCTCTGGTCTATTGTGGACAACGTTTGAAAGGCCACTTCCAGACCTTCCGAAAGTCTGTGGACTTGGCCTTTCGACACTGTAGCAGCTACGACCTTGACCCTTCAGAACTACTACAGCTACGACCTCTGCTACAAACTTGACCCCTACTCGACAGGACTACAGTTCAAGACCTGATGACTACACTGGCCTACGACGGACAACAGCAGACTTCTAAGACGCAGGTCACGGGTTCAAATACACAGGGGTACTGTATACAGGTAAGCGAGGTCTAGGGATCAGGCCCTGGGATCTACATCCACTACTGCAAAGGTGAAAACCGTTTCACTCCCACCGGCCTAAATTCGACGTCCTCCGAGAATATCTCAATCCAAGGCAAGACATTTACCCTTCTTCTCTCTTTCGTAGGCTCGGACTATGTCGGGAGCTGTTTCTAGAAGTTCAGTTCTGGTAAACCACCGGTCGTCCTCTGGTTCCTGATAAGAAAATCGGACCTTATACTGTTTCTGGGGACGACCTCTACCTCCTGTTCGGAACACGTCTTCACCTACAATGCCGTCAATGTCGTACCTTCCATCCATGTCCGGAGGGATCATGGATCTTCTTGATGGAAACTGGGTCAGTCCTCGTCCACTAAGAGTGTCAGGGAGTACATACCTTTTTCCAACTTCTATTCCCCCTTCCAACCGAAAGTGACACTTCACTCCTTTCATACACAGACTTACACTTAACAATGAACTGTTGGCTATATGCGGAACTATCGGCTCTTCTAAATCTGGCACTTTCATTCCTAAACGCGACTTTTTCACGGCCTTGCAAGAAATATTTCTTGTGGAACGACTATCTATCATGGCCCCTACCCTAATTCCTCTAACTTGGAAGTCCGCTACAACTAACGGTCCACTCTCTTAGCCCAGGTTTTGCAAAGAGTGATCAATTCCTCGTCGACACCTGTAGGGAACCACTCAAAGGGACCATCCAACAAGCGTTCTCCACTTGACGCTCGGAGTGGGTAACTGAGTCAACCTCTGCTAAAGCCTGCGAATGGGAAGGGGGTGTATCCTCCTCGCGAGCACTACCTGCATTCGCAGCCCCAGTAGAAGCAGCTGATACTTTTTCTGCCCCCCTTCTTTTGCCGATTGATGTTGTTGACGCGGCTGCAACATGGGGTAGTAGGGGATAATATGGCCCTCCTTCCTACACTTGAAACATTGGTGGTTGTCTCTGAGAAGCCGCCACTGACTTCCTGACAATGTCATGTTCATTTGTACCCAGGGCTCGCGCAGTTCCCAGGGCTCGCCCTGCTTGAGCCCTGGGTACGGGGGATATCTACAAGGGCCTCTATAACCTCCTCCTCCTTGACTGTTGCTGTCATCCGCCCTTTTGCTATGGTCAGGATCAGTTCCCACAACCGGGTTGTAGTGGCCCTCCCTTACAGACCATGGCAGCGGTGTACTCCCCTCCCTAGTACCCCTCTTCACAACAATCAGCCATATCCACCTGGTGATAGGGCTTTGTGTCCATCTCTCCACCCTTGCAGATGACAAAAATGTGGCCCTTAGTAGCCACAGTTTTAACTATCTTCTTGCCCTTCCAGGTACCTCTGCCGATGAGGTCGGCCAGAAACTGATCTAGGGACAGTGTCTCGCAATATGCATCTATCTTGTCCCCATACCCAGCACTGTGCACGTGGCTCATCACCCATGCATTGGCATCCTCCTTCAAGGTCGTGGTCGCTATGACTACTTTGTCGCGTGGGTGAACTCACTCTACAGTCATATAGGTACAGATCTCAACAACCCGTGTAGCCAAGTCTTCTCCTTTCTTGCCAGAGTAGGGGTCAGGCAAGCTCATCCTAACCCACTGCTCATAGCGGGTTCGTTGCTGATCAGCTCTCTCTCTCTCTCTCTCTCTCTCTCTCTCTCTCTCTCTCTCTCTCTCTCTCTCTCTCTCTCTCTCTCTTTGTTCCGCCCTTCTCCCATATCCTCCTCCATGGCCATTGCCATCTCCATCTCCATCGCCATCACCATCACCATCTCCCCCCCTTACCTTCCTCATCTCCTTCCTTATCTTCTCCTCTAACCTCTCTGTCTGCGCTTTCAGCCTCTCCTCAAACACTACAGTCAACTCGACTATCTGTTTGGCGAGACCAGGGCAGTTCACTCCATGCGTCGCTCTAAATGGGCATTGGCTGTGTGCTGCCACTTCTGTATCTCCCTTATCTGCATCAGTGTGCCCACTGCATCATCAGCCGCCCTGAGGGAAGTTGCCGCAATCCCCTTTGACTCTTCTACGATCTTCTGCTCCTTCAGATCTTCCCTCAACTTGTCTGCCTCCTCCTTTTCTTTTGTCAGCCGCTATGCCTGCAATCGCGCCTTCTCCTTATTGGCCTTGGCTTCCTTCAACACCTCCTCCAGCTGCTGCTCATCCAGTTCTATCTGACCAAGGAGGGATTGGGCGCTCCGAAGCCGAGCATCCAGGGGTACAGTCACATAAGCCAGGGACAGGGTCACCCCCCAGTGTTCTTTGCAATCTCTTCTGCTCATTGCTGGTTCAGGGTCATTTGTTTTTAACACAGTCACGTGCTCCATCTTCACTGTGTAGTACAGTGTGTAGTCATATGTGGGGATTTGTTCCTTCTGCCTGTAGCTGCTTGCCATTCCCATTGGACTGGCTCACACTCTAAGGTCCACTACGCTTGTATCAGTACAGAAGATTTCCACGGGTTGTAGCTTAGGACCCTGATTTTTCTCAGCATACAGGTGTCAAGAATGGCCTTTTAAAAAAAAGAAAAGAAGAAGAAGAAGAAAAAGAAGAAAAGAAAAGAATGGCTTGGCTTGTTCCACTTCCTTGCTTACGGCTTCAGACAATTCCCTGTTTATGTAAACTATTTGAAACGCAGTACGCACCGACAGGTACGAGTCATAGGAGTTTCTATGCAAGAATTTATATGCCTGGCTTGGTTTGTTGATCTTGAATAAGGATTCCCCATTCACCTTGTTTACAACTTTACATGAGATTTTTTAATTTCTCTGTGAGCAGAGTCCCCCAGCCTTCAGGTATGCTTTGTATTATCCGATATAGATTATGGCATCCTTCTTCTTTTTTTTGAATTTTTCGTCTTTTTTTCCTTCTTTTTTTTCTCCTTTTTTCCCTCTTTTTTTTCTTCTGGTTTTTTTTATGCTTTGTACTATCCGATATAGATTATGGCATCCTTCTTTTTTTTGAATTTTTCCTCTTTTTTTTCTTCTTTTTTTCCTCCTTTTTCTTCTTCTTTTTTTCCTTCTTTTTTTTTTTTAACCCCGTGCCAGGTGTGCTAGAGGGGTTGACATGAACACCCCCCTCTAGCAGCATCTTCTGCAGGGAGCTCGGGTCGATTGGTGGGGAGCAGAACCTGCTGGAAATAGGGGCCAGCATCCCATAGACATCCGTGTATCTCCATCCGCAGCACAGGTCTATTGATGAGGAGCAGCACCTGCTGGGAACTGGGTCCAGCATCCCATATACATTCATGTATCTCCATGCGGTGTACCGGGTCCAGCGTCCCATATACATCCATGTATCTCCATGAGTAGCCATTACCGGGGCCATTACCCGGCTTCGGCTAAGACCCCAAGCGGGGTGTACATTTCAGTTTTTTTTCTCTCGCACATTCTCCGCTTTTCTCCAGTCTTGTGTTTCTTTGTCGGAAATGGTCACCCCGCTGCTTTGCACACACTCAACCACACATCATCACACACTCGACCATTTACAACATCTCTTATTCATCGCTTATTCATCAGAAATGGAAAGCGATGCATAAGAGACGGTCTCTGTTGATAGGTTTCCAGGGATGGCTGCTACCATCTCTTATTCATCGCTTTCCAAGCAGCAGTCTGTCTGAGTACGCCCTCCGTCGATTTCAGTTTATGTACTTGTTTTCAGAAAATTTCCCTCCAAATCTTGATGAGGGAAGGGGATCGGGGTTTCCTGGTTGTGAGGTGGGCCCCTCCGCTGTTTCTTTCTTCCTGTCTTCGCACTCCAGTCTTTGTTCAGTGTCCAGAATAGACCTGTCATGTCTGCAGGGGAGTCCGCTGGGGTTATTACACGTCTGATGCTATCCGTGGGCAGGCTCCCCCATGGAAGGTCCTAATGAGTTTGATTATCCACATATTTGTAAGGTGGCTTTCATTTCCTGCTTCAAGTCTTCCTTCGGACTGCCTGCATGTTATGAAGGGCCATGCAATCCTGGGTACGCCGTTGATCCTATTCGAGTTACCTGTGCCCATAGGTCTGCTCTAGCTCTGCTGAGTTGTGATAAGTGTGATATCTGGGGCTTCT
This sequence comes from Chara braunii, assembly GCA_003427395.1. Lineage (NCBI taxonomy): Eukaryota > Viridiplantae > Streptophyta > Charophyceae > Charales > Characeae > Chara > Chara braunii. The sequence goes on along the minus strand of BFEA01000108.1, from coordinate 435,263 downwards.
GTCCAAATTTAGGCAACATAATATCTGGGGCTGTTCAAATTGAGGAAATGTACCAAATCCTTGTGAAGACACGGTGATTTCCAGGTCAGGCGTCTTCCTACGAGATATGTAAAATTTTGACACCCGTCTCCCCATTCCGTTAAGTGTGCTTGTTAATATGTTTTTCTTTTCTTTTTTGTTCTGTTCTTTTCTTTTTCTTTTTCTTTTTCTCTTTCTCTTTTCTTTTTTCTTTTTTTTCTTTTCTCTTTTTTTTTTCTTTTTTCAAAAGGCTCCGGTCTATTCGTGGGGAGCGGCAAGTGCTGTCCATTCTTAGTTAGTTACCCATGGTATCTGGTTGGGTCACCAGGGTGGGCCCATTTTATCTGATTTCTGGTCCCGAGGTAGTCGGAGGAGTCTTCATCAGGTAGCCACCATCCTTTCGTCTTTGCCACTTTCATTTCCAACGCGGGTCTCGATCCTTCCATCGCTCCCCTAATTAACGCCTCAAAAGACGCATCAGAGGCCCTTCTTCTTAACGCAATTAGATCATCACCAAACATAACGATAGCCAAAAAAGTGACGTGGTGTTGCGAGCCGGTGTTCGGTTTTCGAAGTCTATGGATGGAGGGGCCCTCTCGTAAAAAGGATGCAATGGTTCCCATGACGAAAAAGAAAGGTTTGGGAGGACTGGAGGGTCTGGCAGACATCTTGAGATTGGGTAGTTTTGAAGTTTTCATAAATCATTCCGTTGACTTCGATGCAACTTGTTACATATTACATTACATCGTGATTAAAGAGAAATGCCCAGTTAAGTTGATAATGTGCCTTTTGGCCCCTTTTCATAATTGAAGAAAAGAATTGCTGCTTGCACTTTAGCTTCTGCTGGTTTCTTCAGTGTTTCATTAAGGGTCATGACACTGTTTAGTATGCACCGGCATGTAACGAAGCCTGCCAGAGCTATATGTCGGCATGTCTGTGATATTCACAATTCTGTAGGCTAGGGGGCTTGGGAAGCTCCGGGAGTAGAGTCAGTGGAGAGATCGGTCTCTAGTTCCTTATGCTCTCTCTCTCTCTCTCTCTCTCTCTCTCTCTCTCTCTCTCTCTCTCTCTCTCTTGTAGAGGACAGTTACCATACTGGTGCTAAGGACTTCCCCCAGACCTCCTCTGTCCCAGCTGTCATGGTGAGACTTCAGCAGATCATCGCCCATAATTGGCCAAACTTCTACCCATAATTTGCCGTCTATCCCTGGCACTGGGCCTAGCTCCACTACGAATCACTCAACATGCACATGGATGCTTTCAGGACCAAGTGCACTCCCACGAGTCCAAATGCATGTAGTGTGTTGTGTAGCGGACAGAGGCCCATTTTGTTGTTGTTCAAACAGCAAACCACCAAAGTTCTTTTTTTTTTTTTTTCTGAACGCCCAGGTTGTTGTAGAGGCACCAGCCATCATATTGGCAAATAAACGCATTCCTAGACTTAGTGCGCGAAAACAATAAGAAATTAGTTCAAGAAGTACTAAAACAGGTGCTAGTGGCAAAGGTACGCCTTGAGGTAATAAAAAACTCCAAAAATGAAGTCCATGAGTTTGAAAGCCCACTATAGTAAGCCCAATAAAAAGAGATAATGAAAGACCAAATGTGGTATCAGGCGCAGGACAACTCTCCGGAATTCAGCTAATCGACGCTCGGAGTGACCACACAAGGTCCTCTGGACCTTTCCTAGACAGAGACCCCTAATCCTATCGCAAGTCGTATCCCTTCCACACCTACCAGCTTGCCACTATGAGATCAGGTTCTGCCCCTGCAGCTCCAATCTTAAACCACCAGTACTTGGGCGACGCCTTAGCGTTAACGCTACGCGATTTCCGCGGCCAGCGGGCCGTCGATAAATCGAATCGACAGCCCGCGCTGCTTCGAGATTTGGGCGGCCGGGGCGGCGCGCAGTGCCCAAGTACTGGTGGTTTAACTGGGTGTATTGCGGACCTACCCTGGGCAGCTCTGTCCCCCACTCAACGACCAGCAGATCCTGGCCGATCCCCCCTTGGAAGGGTGTAGAGGGCCCATCTCCCTCCTACTAATGTACAGTACCCTAGTTCCTTCTATCCTACCCACTAATCAGGAGACAGGCTCATTACAGTCCTAACCAAGCCATACTTCATCAGCATCCCCTCTACTAGTCCCACCTACCCTTATCCCTGTCCCATTGTCTACCGTTGGATGGTCCCTGGGCCAACTCACGACCCTGATGACGGGTTATGAGAACACCCCAATGTCTACACACTGCCTAGAGACGACCATCCAGCTAGTTGGTCATGATCTGTCGACTCGCACCTGGTGGTCATCAGGCAGACTCTAACTACCTAGGTAGTATTTCTACCTATGGTGCAATTTCCCACCCACCCATGCCGTCTCCGCAGGTGGCCTCAAGCAGTGAACTAACCCCTTAAGCAGCCTGAACCATCCGATCCTACCTACCACAAGGTGCCTGTACCCCTCCCAATATTGGCTTGTCTAGTTCTTCTGCTTGTTTGTCCGCAACAGTTCTGCCTTGGTATTGCAGCATTTTCTCTCCAGCCGTTTTAGTGAGAAGGGGTTGATAAGGGTGTCATGGATTGGCGGCCTTCTTTGCAGACTTTCTTTTGCTATTTCTGGCATGGATTCCGTGCCTTTTTCGACTGTGGTCTTATCTTATTCAGCCCACAAGTGTTCGATGGTGTTGGATCGGTTATTGGCTTTTACTCCTGCGAAGAAATGCTGGGACATGACTCGCTAAGCTCTTACTCTGTCATATCTGCGCTGATCTGGAAGCGTCTTAGTGCCCATTGTCGCTCCACAATGCTAGTTCCTCTCTTGCCTCTTGGAGTATGCTTCAACCACCAGTACCTTCCAAGTTGCCCTCGATACTGGTAGGGCGACGGTCCTGAGTGCTGGTCACACTGAGGTAGGATAGTAGGGACAGTGGGTGCACTGGGAGTATTAACGTGGGGATGGGTAGGGTAGGTGGCCTATCCTGTCAGGACAATCATTGGCTGCTGCTGACAGCAATCACCGCAGGTCTGGACTTGGCCTCTACAACACCCTGTGCTTTCATTTAAAAAAAAAAAAAAAAAAAAAAAAAACAGTACCTTTCCCCACTCAAAGTCTAAGATGCGCCGGGTAACACGGTAGCAAGTGGAGAGGGCCACCGTTGATAAATCGGCGGCCCAATTTTCGTTTCGGGCCTCCAACACTGCCCGCTGCTGACATATGGGAAAGGCACTAGTGGTTTAAGACTTTAAAGTACATTTCTAACGATGGGTTGTTGACAAGCTTTATCTCAAACTCCTACAGTTTTCTATCTTGTTCCCCTTGGACTTTTCTTTGCATGAGGGGGGGGGGGGGGGGGCATGTGTTCACCTGCAACAAGTCTTCCCGCGTCTCTGCAGCCGAACAAAAAGTACGTTCCCAAAATTCTGTCTTCCAGAACCAGTCCTGCAGCCTGCTTGGAATGTTTTTGCCAACCAATCATTGCTATTGTTCCATACACTCAACCCCCTGCCCCCACCCCTCTCTCTCTCTCTCTCTCTCTCTCTCTCTCTCTCTCTCTCTCTCTCTCTCTCTCTCTCTCTCTCTCTCTCTCTCTCNTCTCTCTCTCTCTCTCTCTCTCTCTCTCTCTCTCTCTCTCTCTCTCTCTCTCTCTCTCACACACACACACACACACACACACACACACACACGTCTCCCTGTTGCAAATGTGGCCTCTGGTTCCACACGGCCAACCAATCTCTCCCTCGACAAGTCTCTTTTACACCAATCTGGGCTACGGTTTGAAGCACTGAATCCACAGGTCTCCTTTGTCTCCTTGTCTATCAGCCGAAGTTCCTCGTCTTCTTCATGGCCGAACTTCGACAGGTCATCATCACAGGCCACTGCTCGACAAAATATATCCCCACAAAATGCCCGTCATAGACTGCATACCAAGCAATCTTTCATCGCAGTCCAACTTATGCTATGGATTTCTTCCTTGGATGAAAAAGTGATTAGCTAAACGGCAGGGCTGTTTTCCTTGTCAAAAGAATTGATTAGCACTGCACAATTTGGCAAGTGGGCGAACAAAGCCCTCAGAATGCCTTTGTGTCAAGAGAGGGGCCAGGGGCAGGGACAAGAAGATGATATAGATGGTGACAGGGTATGCCATAAAGAGAATGCTCAATGATGCAGCCACACCACAACACCGCAGTCGCTGTTAATAATGTCCCTCAAAGGGGTCACAACCAGTGTGGTAAGTAAATTGCAGGTGTGGATGAATTCAGTGGAGCATATCCTTCGGAAATAGATACTGGGTGTGTGCATGATGGGGTTAGAGGTGAAGCATTCCCTCTGCGCACATCGCTACGGAGGCCCTCCCGACATCGTACTTATCGAAGAGGGAATGAGACATTCACACACGAGCAGCAAAACCTGATTCCTTGGAGAAGGGGAGGCCAGATGGCACCAACACAGTTTCAATGCTGTGATAAGTTGATAACAGAGCTGAGCACACAATGCACTCCATGCCAAAGAGCATGGGGGCATTCCTCTGTGGGGGGAAAAAAAAACTTGTCACTGCAGAAGAAAAATCGGACTTCATCACACTCGGCACGATACAAGAAAATGGCGAGTGTATCTTCACATAAGAGGTGGTGGCAGCATACATCCACGACTATGAATCATAATGGACGTAGCTAGCCACCTTCTGCATGAAGGTGCGCTCGCTATTTTCTCTTTTTCGTCAGCAATGTGGCGAGGCCTGTTATCGCCACGAAATGGAATCACGGAGTCGCTCACAACGGCATAACTCCGCAGCTCCTGGTGATGGCGATCGCGATCGCAGGCATGAATCGAACCCATGCCTCAGCCAGATTTACGAAGCAAGACAAGCAGCCACAGGCGCGAATCAAAGCCATGCAGCGGCTAGATCTACAAAGAAGACACAGCCATGCAAGCCGGATGGTCAACGGCTCAACGCACTCACACCGAAGAAACACGACAACCTTCTCGAGTTAGCAGGCCCCTCATTGCAGTTTCTAGGCCCCCGACAGGAACGCCTCCTTGCCAAATGTGCCCTGTTGTCTGTTATGTCTATTGGGACCTCTGTTATGTCTATCGGGCCCCAGGCGGGACGGGCATCAGGTTGAGGGAAGAAATGACTGGCGATCACAGACCACAATAAAGACTACATCCATGAGCATACAGCCATGTGGTGGACGTACTCACACCCCTCCAGATATGCCGGAGATCCTCAGCGTAGCTGTGGTCGGCAGTATAGCAGCGATGCCCCGTATTGTCACACCTCAACTCATCGTAGGCGTCAAATAAGCTGTACTGGACCGCTGGGGCCAAAGAGTCGTGACAATAGTTACTTCAGTGAAGATGGAGATCAGTGTTCTCCTGTGGGGGGAGCGATCGAGGCGGAAAGGAATGCAAGTAACTCCTTAAACCACACCAGTACTTCCAAGGCAATTTTCTTCGATGCTGGAAATGTGCTGTGCGGCAAAAAAAAAAAGAACAGTGCAACTTTCTTTTGGCTGGCGCCTCCAGCCATTTTACTATGGTACGGACATTAGTACCCAAGGTGCGAAAGTTGCGGCGCGTCTATGACGAGGCCCCGCGGCCGATGTATGGGCCACGTGCTGGTGGCTTAACCTGTCCCAGAACCACAACGCTTCAGTGCACGGTGCAGACAGGTGACGATGGTAATCAAGGCGGAAAGGAAAGCAAGCAACTCCTTGACCCTGTCCCGGAACCAGGACGCTTCCGTGCATGGCACAGAGTTATGTCTTCTGGGTGCTGTTTGTGCACATGGCGCAGACGTCTGTGCTGTAGGGGTCTGATCATTTGATTCATTTCCTTTTCTCATGAAGTCATTGGTCGACCGGAAAGGACGCGGCACAGGCGATCAACCTATGCATACTGCGGATTTTCGATGACTCAATTGCTGGGCATTCAGCCCACAGAATCTGAATGTTGTGGTCGGACTTCCGTGTTCAAGATACTGTTCCATCAGGTATTAATGTCAGGGTTGACGTCTTCCGTCTCCGAAATCCCTGAAAGGCGGAAAGAAAAGTCGGTACCTTGTACTCAGAATAGTGACGTCATGGACCGTACGGAAGAGAGGGTGTGCGCAGAGGATCGACAGAGAACCCACAGCGAAGGAGGAAGCCTTCTGTCTTTGCCCGAATAGAACGCCTGGTCGTTATGGCTGTATCCAGACTGAATGTTGGCCGAATACCAGCTACAATGACCGGGCATTTGTGCTCGGGTGAAGACGGTAGTCTTTGCTTCTCAGACTGGTAGAAACTGTCGTTCAGGACATTGGTGAAAATCCGAACGATGCAGCTCAATGATGACACGCATGATTCAAGACATGGTTCAAAAAAAGACCCGAACGAAGAAGGAAACAAAAAAAAAAAACACATTAGAAACTGAAATCTGGTGCAGGCGGAACTCAATCGGACACTCAGCGAAGCTCCATCCACACAAATTCAATACCACAGCGCGGGTTTCTGCAGCGCCTGTTTTCTGCAGGGCAAGATTGCATGTGTCGACAACTCACTAAAATGGAAGAACCGGTGGGGTCCAAGAACAAACAAACAAACAACAACAGACAAGCAAGGATACACAGTATCGCCGTCTGAACCGGTCAGCCAAGGACCCGCAACAAGAGTAAGGGACACGGCAGACGCCTACAGTTCGTTGTGTACACGCCAGACGCCTACAGTTCGTTCAGTACACAACCGAAACAAGGACCTCTGCAGTTGTGCTGATATGCCACATCTACATGTCAGTCCCAGCAGTCTGAGAAAACAGTAGAGTTAAAAGAAATAATAAATATGTTGAAATATATGTTTCATAAGAGAATATAGAAATATATATTTTAACATGTTTATTTCTTATCCCTCAAAAGGGAGTAATCAATGCCGGTCAGGGTTTGCTTGCTGCTTGACCTAGCCGGAAGGAAGCGTGAACGAACAGGTTATGGGCCTACCGTCTTCACCCGAATAGAACGCCCGTCGCCCGGTCATTATAGCAGCATTTGGTGCAATTTTTAGTCCAGATACGGCTATAATGACCGGGTGTTCTATTCATGTGAAGGCGGTGATTGCACCACCCGCCTCGCCATCCGCCAAGACTCTGAATGCATCTCAACAGACGACATGTCCAGATGCAACCAAAATGATGCCAGTGGATATGAGCCAAGGCTGACGCTCCCCAGAATGCACAGGGAGTCAGGCCCGTTACAACCATTTTTTTTTTTTTTTAATCTCTTAACCAAACAAACAAAATGAAAAAAGAACATGTGCAGCTGAGGAACTGCATCACCAATAGAACATGAACAGATGAGAAGCAGGCAATTGACGAGCGATTGAAAATGCAGACGCTCGGCCTGACGGGTATCAGTACAACCACTGGACCATACAGAAGCCATGCTTCGACAGTTCGAACCTCGACAATACGTGGCACCACTGGGCCATACAAAAGCCATGCTTACAAAAGCCATGCTTCACCGTTCTCCGCTTTTGAGAATACACAGCGCTCGTTGTTGCTCCAAAATCCATTTTCATAGAACCGAAGGGCGAAGAGTCAGCGAAGACCATCATCTACAAGCTGCTTGATTCGACGGTTTGAAAATGCGGACGCACAGCCTGATGGGTAGAGTTGACGGGATGACCGGATGGGAACGAGCAGGAGAGCAGCCGGAGAGGCTGCAGAGCCGTCTGAGTGGCAGACGGTGATAGCAGAGCGGAGGCAGAGAGGACGAGTGCTAAATCTTCTGTGTCCTCATTTTTTATTATGTTCATCTTGATTGCAGCTGGATTCGAACTCGGGTCTGCATTTTTTTCAACAGTTCATTGGGTGTATACGCCGGTGTGGTAGAGTGAACTGAGATAACAGAGAGGAGAGCAGCCAGGATGAGAGAGAGGAGAGCAGTCAGGACAGGCTGCAGAGCCGTCTGAGTGGCAGACTGTGACAACAGAGTGGAGGCAGAGAGGATGAGTGCTAACTCTTCTGCGTCCTCATTTTTATTATGTTCATCTGATTGCAGCGGGATTCGAACTTGGGTCTGTGTGCTCATTTGGAGTTGTTGCTACAAAGGGCACAGAAACATGAGGAAATTTACATAGAGAAACATAAAAGGGAAGAGAGAGAGAGAGAGAGAGAGAGAGAGAGAGAGAGAGAGAGAGAGAGAGAGAGAGAGAGAGAGAGAGAGAGAGAG
>BFEA01000108.1:376357-404438 GCA_003427395.1 Chara braunii | reverse complement strand
AGCTGCAATTCCGTTGGTTTTCAAAAGGGGGGGGGGGGGGGTTGCAGCTTCGCCCCGTTATTTTTTAATGTGCAGAAATAGACAATATTGAAATTTCTGTGGAAAACTACGATCGTGTGTATGTGCACTGACATTTCAACGCGCCGTGGCAGACGGCATCATTGGTAAGCTGTGTAATTGCAACGGTGGCGTCGGTGGGTGCATTGATATAAATAAAAAATATTAATTTTTAAATGTTTTTAAATAAGAAAAGAACGCCACACACCATTTTACACGATGGTAGTCGGTCTGAGCCCCTGATCTGTGGTTCATCGTGCCGAAAAAAAAGAAAAAAGAAAAAAAAAAAACAAGCCCCTCACACTACTCAGAGGATTAGAACATATGATGTGTAACACATTCAGAGAATAAGGGTGCCCCCCCACTGCTTGGCGGTGTTTGGCGTCAATAAACATCCTCCAACCCAAAATCATAGCCGACGGGAATGGGCATGCGAAAAGGGACTCTATCGCCACACCAATTTTTGGCACTTCCTGAGGTTTTTGTTACCCGAGCAGAAAAACTTGCCCTTTCACAAAGTTTTCGGGCAAGTTTGCCTCCGCTTTTTCAGCACACCAACCAATTCTCGTACTTCCTTTCCACAAGGGATAGGTGAATCTAGAGGGTGAGTTTGTCGAACTCTAGAGGTATGCAAACACACCCTCTAGATTTACCCATCCCATGTAGAAACGACGCATGGGGATTGGTTGGTGTGCTGAAAAGGCGGAGGTAGGAAGAGTGGAAACAAAAATGTTTGCCTTTGCCGCCCACATTGGAGTCCGATAAAAATATATTCCAAAGGCTTATTGTCGTTCAGTGGTGTCCCACCCTAAGGCAGTCATAGGTGTAGGATCTTTTAATTGTAAGGACCCTAACTGTAATAGATATCCACACACTTTCGGTATAGTGAAAACTTCACAAACTATGACCCCAAGCATCGTACTGGCAAGTCAGCACACAAGAGGTGGAATCGCCCCAAACACTTTAAACCTCCAATACCTCGCCCTGCTATTGACTCTGACCCTTGGCAGAACAGTACCCCGATCAGCCTCGAAGTACTGGTAGTATGCCATAAAGAAAAAGTAAAAAAAAATAAAAACAAACGACATTCCGCGGAAAAAAAAAGAAAGCCAAAGGAAAAACAAACGAGCCCATTTTTATCATCGCGTTGAATTTTGCATTAATTTTTCCGTCATATCTTTGACAAGGTTTTGCACGAATCCTCCCGCCATGTCGCAAAAGATTCATTCTTATTTTGCATTTCGTTATGTGTGTGTCTGTGTGTGTGTGAGAGAGAGAGAGGCCCAACGAGTTTGCAGCAGGGCCCCTCATATTTTTTTTTTTTTGTTTTTTTTTCTCTCTCTCCCTTGTCGCGTCCGTTTGGAGCCATTTGTTTTATTTTCGTTTTATAGGTTTTTCACAATCGATTTTTTTTATTTTTATTTGTTTTGCTCTCGTTTCTTCTTACCGGTCATTGGTTTCCCCGACCCCTCTGTCCAACGCGGTGCGTTAAGCGACCACTACCCCCGCCGTCCTAAAGTCGGGGGAACCAGTAGCTCAATTTGAAATTGGTTATTGGTAACACAGTAGGGAGAACCAAGGAATTGGCAAAATTGAAAAATGTGTCGAATTTCTTCTGTGATTTATTTCGGGGTTTAGACTATTTTTTCCTGAAGATATCACAATCAAGTATACGAACTCTCAAATTTTCAGATTTCTTGACACATTCTTTTGATCGTTAAAAATCGGTGAATTTGACGTACGTTTCTCGTTGACGTAAAAGTGGTAAAGTGGCAGAAATAGAAATGAAATAAATCGGTGTGACATTTATTTCAGGTTTTCTTTTTTCAATATTTTTCCTTGCAAGAGACGACTAAACCCATAGACTCTCTCTTTTTCAGAGTTTCTGAATCATTTTCCTTAGTGTAAAAAATTGGGAAGTCGGGGTACTTTTTTCATTGCCCCTCACGTCGTAGAGTGGCAAAAATTAAAAATGTGAGGAATCGGCGCGATATTTATTTTACAGTCTATTTTTTTTTAATGATATTTTCATGGAAAAATCGCAATATAATCTACAGTATCTCAAAATTTAAGATGTTTTTATTAACTTTTGTGAGCACGAAAAATCGATAAACTTAACGCTTGAAAGTTACGGAACTGGGTCTGTTTGAACCTACTGGTTGTCGCCCTATTGTTTTTTGCGGCCCTAATTCTCTGAGAATCCTACTTTAAAATGGCGGGGGTAGTGGTAGTTTACCGACCGTTTTTACACGTTTTCCAATCATACCACTTATAATGATCGAAAAACCAACAAATTGTCATGCATGATTTTGATGATTTTTGCAACAAATAACTAAAGAAAATCCCTTCCTGTTGTGTAAGTCCGACTTTGAGCGAGAGCCGTTAATTACGGTCTATGCTAGTCCACAGTCTTAGGAACCTTTTATTAATTTGGTTCGAAACAATAAGATCATGTAGATAATAAAATTCAAATTCAATTTATCATATGCACATTATGATTGTCAATTTAAGAATTTATAAATATGATGAGATCAACAACGAAACAGAACATCAGTCAAAAGCAAGGATGTTTATGTGTGTCCATGCACAATGTACCACTTTGCTAAGTCTACAAGGTCTCCCCGATAAGAACCATCACAACTTATAAATGGAGTTGGAATCTTTGGATAATTTGCATACTGCTAGGACCGAAGTTATATATCAACTTTTTATTATAAAACTCTAGATTGATTGCTCGCTCATCAAGATATGTTGCCGCAACAATCAAAAAGACTTTAAAACATTCATAGTCTCATTTACTTTATTGATTTAAGGCATCATATCATACACTTATGTTTAATGAACTGTGTGATAATAATATAGATGAAGAAATCCTCATCTCTTAAGCCAACAATACTAACATAGAGGTAAGGACCAACTTCCTTGGAAGCTATCCGGTTCAGATTGGTTAAGACTGACCCTTTTATCAAAAATGATTGAATTGTGTTAATGAGAATGATAATCATTATTGATCTTTTATAACCTCTCTGGCTTGTTTGTATGTCTCAAATGATGTATTGTCAATGCGTTATGATCTTTATAATACATTGTGTACTCGATTATGGTCTGTCTCTTGAAATGTTGAGTGCTCTTTTTCTCATCTCGCTTTTGAATGAAGCGAAATAGTATGTCCCAATGTCTTCCCACTTGCCTGATTTTTCTTGTTTTGTGTTGCATGTTACTCATAGGTCGTTCTTCTTTCTCTTCAACTCGAAATTATATTGACTTGCAACACTGAGCAGAGTGACTCGATCTCTATAATTAATCGACTCTCTTTATGTTTTTTTCCTTGAGTTGAAGTGACAAGTTCAAACTTAGTGGACGGTTGTCTCATAAATTTAGTGTTGGTCACTGATAACTTTCCTAGCTCGGTCGACAATCTTTGCAAATGAGGATCTGCTATGTCGTTTCTCGTCCGACCCGTGGAAATAAATCACATATTCAATAAACTTTTGGTCTTTCACTACTCTATATTCTCTAATAACGTGGATGTCCTCGGTGACCTTCTCTCCCCACCCTTCCATTTTGTATCGGTAAAAGGTGCAGGGCATCACGAGAGTGTCTTTCCTATACATGATTTTCCTCCACTTTTGTTTGTAACAATCCTTAATTCAATCAACTGGACAGAGAAAATCGACCTCGTTTGTGTTCTGGTTTTAAAACACAAATGAAGAAACTATTAAAGTTTTGTTGTCAAGTTTCTCAATTAATATTCAGCTACTTGCTTCTCAATATATAATTTACTTACAGAACGCTCAATAAATTATTTGTTGTCAAGGCTCTGAGCAAACCTCTTGATTGTGCTTTCTCATAGTTGAAACTGTAGTTATATGATGCTCGTTCATATATAGTACGTAGTATTTTCTTAGCCATAACACAATTCATATACTAATCAGGATACCGGTAGCAACAGTCTCATCCGAATACTACACATAATATCATCGGTAGTGGTCCTCACTTAAATAGATTACAAAATACTGCATATAATAATTTTCATTCGAGCACGGTATAAGGTAACACTCGTTATTTGCTTGCGTAAATACTACAAAAAACACCTCTGATAAATATTGTTTTTTTGTCCTCATGCAAGATACCGCTAATTGTTTTTGATGCCTGAATAGTACACATGATGTATTTTGTCACGATATTCACTCATGTACGGTATGTATTCTTATATAATATTCGCGGGTTATAGTGACGACGAGTGCAGAGCTCCAGGTTAGCTACAGATGCCCAACCCTTCTTCTCATATAATTCGGGGTGTAGTATTGTAGTCCTTATACATAGAAGGTATGAAGATATTGTAGAAAATTGTCATGATCGTATGCAATGCATGAGTGATGTGGAATACTACCCTTAATAGTACATGTCACAAGACGGTAGTGAGTATTACCTTTGTTCATATATAACACAAAGTATTGTTGAAAGCGTCTTTTATTCGTTGTTAGTGATTATAAAGGTATTGTGAGTATTTGTATAAAGTCGAGAATTATTAGTATAATCACAAACTTTTTGTTATACACCTCATAAATAGAACAGTCTGCACGACCTCTCAACCATCAGGAGAAAGCATAAAGTTTTATTTTCAAGTTTGTACTTAGTCAACACATTGCAGATTTTCATAAACATACATTATTCTTCTGTCATGAGATTAAGTGATTCCATTTTATTAGCAATATAACACCTACATCGAGGAGTGAACGAATGTGATTAAAATTTTCCACTATCATACTTTGAATTCAATTGTTGACGATGAAATGCCTTAGTTCCCGTCAAATAAAGATTTTGTCAAAATGTAAGCTATTATTTTTCAGATAGTATTCCTTTTACCCATCAAACACCACAGAGTGAGGAACATTCATTCGGCATAGCATTCGTGCACTTCTCAAGACTAAGAAAATTGTTTTATTTCTTGCAAAGATCATAACTAACAACTTCATGATAATCGGTCGGCCAGAGCTCGGTTTGCAAGTTTACCAAATCGAGACTCGCTATTGGACTCATCCGACTTAATCTAGATAGTAGATACCATACGTGTGCTAAGATTCCATTAAAAGGTACGCGGCCTTAGAGAGGGTGAATTATCAAATTTTCCCTAGCAGAAAATAATATAACTTTAAATTTTTAAAAATTTAGGCAGCTCTTCTCATAGAAAATATGTCCTTCCATAATTTTTATAAACAAAAATACTAACTCTTTAAAATTTGTAAAAATTTCGCCAGCATTTCCCTTACGAAAAAAAAACTGTTAAGATTTATATGATGTTGAATATGCAACAACACTTCCGACACTCACTTGATAGTTAGAGGTGAAGATAGTCTACACAATCCCTTTTTTAATATGACATCGTGAGCCAACACTAGTCTTTCGGATTCCTAAAAAGTTTGGTAACGCTTCTCGAAGAAAAAAAAAAAAACTACGAAAATTTATACAAAGCGGAATACGCAAGAGCGAAGTACGACTTTACTTTAGACTGACTTCTGATACTCACTTGATAGTTGGAAGTGTAAATACTCTACACGATCCCTCTTTGAAAATGGTATCGTGAGTCAACACTAGTTTTAACTTCTTGTAAGGTCTGTTTTATCTTATCACAAACTTTCCTCTCATCATCCATTTGAATCTGCCTACAGCTCTAGCACTCGACGAGCATCTAAAGCAACTAAACTGTTGAAATAATACCGAGGCATAGGGCCAGACAACCCCAACTTATGGGTATGACTGACATGCCCAAATTATATGGCTAAGTTGCACCAACTTATGGTGCCCTGGCCTGATAAAACAGATATACGTGAGATATATGACTAAGTCACATCAACTTATAGTCTGACTAACTTCTGGCTAAACAAGTGGCATAAGACGTAAGACCAGACCGCATCAACTTATGGTGAGGCTGACATGCCTAAACATTCGACATATACAAATAACTGGTCCGCCTCTACTTATGAGGAGGTCTAACCGTTGCCTGAACAAACAACAAAAGACATATGACTAGAACACACCAACTTATGATCTGGCTAACTAGCGCAAGCCATGCGTATAACATAGGACTAGGTTAACCAACTTATGGGTAGTCAAACCTTCATAGACAAGTAATTACTATGAGAAAGTTTAACCTTTGCCTGAACAAAGAACAAAATAAATATGACTAGAACAAAAAAATATGACTAGAACACACTAACTTATTGCCCAAACAATCACATATAGTATAAGACTAGGTTACCCGGCTTATGGGTAGTCTAACATGCTTATACAAACATCATGTGCGTATGACTGAACAACCCCCAACTTATGGGTTCACTAAGCCTCCGCAACACAACTACATTCTATAAGTAAGCTCACATTTTTTTTTTCTCTTCAGACATATTGTCGGTTCACTCAAACTTGTGGGGATCCCCATCTAAGCCCCGATTATGTTTGAAATAACCTAATTTATATTCTCTCTCTACCTTTTGTTTTATCATGGACATTTATCCAACTTATAAACGAGTCCAGCCTGTCCAAAGTTACCTCTCAATATTATATTATGAATCTTATTTATTTTCTGTTTTTGTCTTCTATCCGTTTATATTGTTCAATCTCTCAACTTATGTCGTTTTGCATGCCAATGATATAATATATAAATAATTATATCATATTTAATACTCTGGTTCCACTTATTATTTACGACGCATGACTTGGTCACGCAAACTTATGGTGTGATTAACCTTGTTCGTGTCCCGCTCATAAATAACGTAGAACTAGACCCACGCACTTATAATGTGTCTAACTTTGTTTAATAACAAAAGAAATAAGGATTTTGAGTACCCAACATCCTCCGTTTAGAAACCCCAAGAAAAACATAAGACCAGACCGTCCAAGTTCTAGAGTATCATAGCCTCTGAAAAAACAAGCGGGCATCCTTACATTCAAAAAGGAAACATAGCACTGAGCCCGCACACTTAAAATTGATTCAGCCTTTGGTTGACCCGGTCAGACACAAGCAAAATCACCCTTCCTCCCACCTTCCCCCAATTCATTTTGTTTAAATTCATACAAATAATATGAATTCTCACACATATTTATTTAAATAATTTTTCAGACCAAGTGCTTAAAAAATAATAATAATAAGTTTTCTCAGTCATACCTTCACACAGATAGAGAGTGATAAATTTGGGATCACACATGTAAATGATTGTATATTTGTATGTTTCCTGCTTTCAAAACCCCGCCTTAGCTCCAACAAAGCTCCCATAATTGTGAGGGTAGTCTGAGGTCCCATAAAGTAGAAGATTGTTAACTGAATACAGTCAAGTCAGGATAGGATCATGCCAATTGTTTTCTCCAAGCGAAGGTTTCACTGAGATAGTAAATGAGGGTAAAAAAAATGAAATAAGACTCAGACGATCAAGATGAGAAAAATGTTACTCCAGCTCTCACGAGGAGGTCTTCAGTGTAACCACCTAGGTATACACACCTAAGTAAGACTCAGACGATCAAGATGAGAAAAATGTTACTCCATAGTATACACACCTAGGTGCAGATACCCAAAACCGAAGATACAACGACCCCAGTTAAACTACAAAAATCCCTATCGGAAGCAACAATGAGAACTTCCGTCATGTGCCTCCAATTTGAAATAACGATAGCTAATGAAACCTGCGGCTTGAAGTTTGGCGAGTCAATCAATCACAACAGTAAGCATTTGTTGAAAATATCATTTGTTCAACTAAACAGCAGCAAGCAACTCGCCATTGCTGAGTGCAACAACTTCTCAAAGAACAAAACCTCCTCATAAGTTTGAACACTTAATCAATTTATCCAGTAACACAAGCAGGAATCAGTATTGCATTGTTAATGAGAACAAAAACACTGTACAGTAGCAACACTACATGAAAAACCAATCAATCTCGTTGAAAATAACAACTTTGGATTGAGGAAACCGCAACAACTTGTTCAAGAAAAGCAACGACGACTCTGCTCTGGGAAGATCAACAAGAATTCTGATTGTCAGCCTATCAGTAGTTGACCTACCCAGTTCATAAGGTCACCGAATTCTCAATGGTCGTACTCTAATCTTCACAACAGCCTCTTGAAAAAACAATCATTTGCAGCAACTTCTCAAAGAGTAATAGTTCACAAAACCGATCAGCAATAACATTAGTTTGATAAAAATCAAATTGCATAAAGACGGACCCTGCTGGGTAGCAGTTGCAGTTAACACTTAAATTGCGGAAGACACAACTCCACGATATACAGTGCCTCAATATTAGTAATCAGGTGACGAGTACGAGCAATACTTGGCTTATCAAGAAATAATTGCTCATAGATAAGCCTTGCAAGTAGTAATCATATCACTAGCGAACTTCAAGTTCAATGTTTACTACGGGTAACAACATAATCTTCTCCGACAATAACATCAATCACCATGATGAAAAACACAATCACTATCAAGTTTATGATGATGATCGTTCCAAAGATCATGATGATGAATACATGCGATGAGTTGTATGCAATTTAAAAGTGAATCTTCCTCTATAACGAAGGAAGATAAATTCGATCAAAAACAACCACCACGACGAGCATTTCGTCCCCGTGGAGGATCACGATAGGGACATGAGGATGAACAACTCGATGATAGGGACCATCACGAAGACGATCGTTATGAGGCCGATAGTCAGAACCAATGTGACAGAGTAGCAAGGCGACAACCCGAATACAACCTTCGCTCCAGCACTCAACAATTATGTAAAATGTGAATAAATCTTCACATAGAACAGAAGAAGATGCACGGAGGTTTAGACACTCCCCTCTCTCTCTCTCTCTCTCTCTCTCTCTCTCTCTGCAATAAACCCAACGTATGAATGTACCCTGTGGTTAGTGCGACCAGGTGTAAGCATATCAACAGAACCAGGCCCCGGTGGCGAAAGTCGTGGGCAGAACGAGTATGAATGGGCAGGTAAGTTTTTATTTGTCTCCTTCGTTATCCTTCCCCCTCACACCCTTTTTTCTCACTTTTCCCCTCTAGTTTTTGCTACCTACTTACTCCTCTCAATCACTTCGCTTCTTACCAACTCCTTCGGCATGCACATGCTCGCCTTTAGGTTCAGCCCGCGTCGCCAATCCTCCGAGGTAGGCACCTTCTCTGTCTGTCTCCCTCTCTCTCTTTGTCTGTCTGTCTGTCTGTCTCTGTCTCTCTCTCTCTCTCTCTGTCTCTCTCTCTCTGTCTCTCTCTCTCTCTCTCTCTCTCTCTCTCTCTCTCTCTCTCTCTCTCCCTCGCGCGCGCGCTTCCATTCACTTGCTTCGTTGCCTTACCCACTGCATGATTCAACTAGTGTGCAACGTGATAATGAATCCTCCCTTAGAATATTGGGGGATACATCGCCTGGTGGTCACGACCACTGTAATCGAACACGACTAGAAGTGAAGAAGGTCGCAAGCAGCAACGAAAACATCATGAACATGAATAGTATAAGGAATACGACCGCCATGACTCATTGACAAATGACAAGCATGAAGAATAACACCGAGAGATCGACGTCGACCACGAGGTGCAGCAATCTGGATTGCGATGATAATGGGGGCGTGAGAGGTTGGTGACCTCGAGCCACTGCTTATCAAATATGTAAAATGAGACTGAATTTAATGCTAAAACATGGTTAGGTACATGCATGTTGCTATGCCCTCAAGATAGTTGCATCTCTCGTTCAGATCCACGTGAATTCCTCTCTTTCTTTGCCATGTGTGTATCGCCCATTGTGCCCCAGATGACAACGTCATGATCGACACTCCTCTCAATCATCTATTCCTGCTGTAAGCTTAGCAGTAGGTTCGAGCGCACGTAACCCCAACTCCCGAATCAGGTACGTGTGCCCCACCTTCCTCTAATTCTTCCTTCCTTTTTTTCTCTCTTAATGTCATCCTCGCCTCTCCAATCGTCCCTATCACCTTTCTCATTCTTGATCTCATCCTCGCCTCTCCTATGATTGTCAGTGTGAATATCCTTATAAAGGTATCTGCCCTTCTCTTTACAAATGGCAGAAAAAAAGTTTCGACTTGAAGTTTGAGTGTGCCATGGAAGTCGCGACTATATTTTTTTTTTGGTTGACATAATGTTTAACTGGTGGTAGCGATTATGTGGGCACGCAACTTTGAGGCGAGCGTGTTTTCTTTGATTGATATTACGAGTCGTAACACTTGCCGACCAATTTTTTTAATTTTTATTAAATTAGAACTAAGCGATTTTTTTCGTGGTTGATACGTCTCTGTATGGCGTGTGCGTGGGCGCGGAGGCGGCATTGCTGTCGTCAACTTTAGACCTGACTGTCGCTGCCGCGTTTTAAAAAAGTGATAATTTTGAATTTTATTTTGGAGCAAGTGGAAGCCCATGCAACGTGCAGTATTGTGAGGCGCTTCGTCTCGTTTATCTGCCGATAGAAATTACCCTCGGCTTTGGAGATACTGTGCGCCTTGGCATAATGGGCAGTATGTGTAATGGTTATGAGTGAAACTCGGCCCCTCGTGCGACAAGTGTGGAAGCGCAACGGTTGTAGGCCTTGTTGGTAGGCCAAGGAGGGGCCTTGGGGCGTTTCGGTAAAGTTGGTCAGTGGGTTTGACTTATTTTATAAGGAATTATGCAAATGTTAATCCCAACCTTGGACCTAATACTATTGGTTACGTCATTGAAGTTTCATGCAGCAGGTACGGGGATTGAGGCCGACGCTCAGCGACGAAGGAGCAAATTAGCATTTTGAAGGAAACTAGAGAGATAAGGGTCAGGTGAGGCTATCCCCCTCAGTTTTGTCGACAATCCCGACTGTGGGCCCGATCCGCAAAACCGAAGGGGTGTCGGCGATCCTCTCTCTCCCTTAGTCCCGTTTCCTTTTCACTTTTTAATTATTTTTATTTTTTTATCTTTATATTTTTGTCTCTGTACCACTCCTCGCACCAGTTTCAGGACAACAGAGAGAATCGTCAAGCATGGTGTTGTTGGTAAACCCATGAGTTGTTGAAATATAGACTTGAGTTCGAACTCTACTGAAGGCAGATGAGTGAAATACTGCAGTTCTGAATTAATTGGGCCCAACGAGTTCAAAAATGACATCTCTATGCCTCAGTTGGTCCTTTGGGACATCTGTTAAAATTTGAGCGATATAGAAGAGATTACTATGGCCCCTGCACCAGAGCGGCACACATAAGTCAAGGACAAACCAACTTAGTTGGTACACCCCTGAACCGTTAAAATACAGAACCAAGTTCGAAGTTGGTTGAAAGCATATGAGTGGGGATGCTTCGAAAATTAGATTACTTATGGTTGATCAGTTTATTGATCGTATTCGGGGTCGTCGTCTCGTGTTGGTCTTTCGGGACACCCATTAAAATTGGAACGATGTGAAGAGAGTTCACTAAATAGCTGCTCGAAGTAGCCTCAAGGATACTGTAGATGAATTTGGTTGGGGGTCTGACCAGATGCATTCGTTGGGTGTAAAGTGGGGCCTACTTGAGGCAGAGAGCGCACACTTTGTAGGTGATTATTGTTTAAAGTGCGTTGTCGGATTCTTAAAATACTTAGCGTTGATCGAGGTGGCCTGCGCTAACCTCAAAACGAAGTTGATAAAAAAAAAAAAGGAAACAAAAAAACGATGGGGAAATTGAAGAAGGAAGACGGTGGTTAGAGCATGGGAGGAGAGCGCACGTCCGACCACGATATAGGGAGTGTATCTCTCTATGTTCTAGGTGAAGATTCACTCTCGCTTTGTACATCTGGAAGACAATCACGGTGGTGATCGTTTCTTTGCCATCATTACATTATCGTGCGCGCCATAGTAGCAACAACCTCAATCTTCGTCTCGGTGCTAATTGTCGTTGCGTTCGTGGAGGAGTATCTCTCTATGTTTTAGCGGAAGATCCATTATAATCGTATGGTCAAGAAAGAGGGAGGAAAAACGGTTTATTTGCCAACCCAATCCCAACCGTGTTCGAAGTGGCGATTGTCTCCGTCGTGCAGTATATCAGGTCGTGATCTAGAGGCAGGTTCATTGCGAAGTTATAACATTGGTGAGTGGGGGAGTATGGCATAACGACACGCGTTGGGTCAATGACCATACTCATTATCGTCGAAGTCAAGCAAAGCGATGGCGCAACTACTCCATCTTTACCCAGACTCTGTCGCACGAGACGTTGTACATAAGGTTTATGGAAATAAGCCTTCGTGCTCATTATCCGAGTTGAGGTGGCCTTTTTTATCGTCATCGTAGTGCGGCCCGAGACAGTCGCCCCTTTCACACGGGCACTGCTGGAAACCCACCCACAAGCTAGGCGACGAGCTGACACAAGTGTGGTCGTCTTCTCGCTCGTGATAACGTACACATGCAGAAGTTGACAAGAGAAAAGGAGGATTCAAAAGGATAGGGAGTCGGGGCTCACCTAAAAAAATGGTGATGCGGGATGAACTGAGAGTCGAGCTAGGAACCGAACCGCAAAGCCGGCCGCCGGGCAAATTCCATATGTATCTATCCGTATTCTAGGGGTAGATTCATTATTATTTTGCAGATTTAGAGAGTAGAGATAACCTTAGTTCAGCCATGGAGCAGAAAGTGTGGAAAGTGTGCATGGTCGTTCTCAGTTGGCGGGGTATTTTGTCTGGCTAAATTATGAAACGAACGAGACCTGAGTTTGCTAAGTAGCTACACTGGGAGTTTCTCAAATGGACTATTAGATGGTTACCCGACGGGAGAGCTCACCAGGTCTAGACACGACAATAATTTTGACAGGGTGAGAGTCCTCCTTTGTTTCGTGGGTGGCATTGGTAGGTTGTTTTGCTGCGACAGACCTTTGCTACTGTATGACCAAGTGGTATCGGTGCCATTCCCCGCAGCAACAAACTTACTATCGAGTTCTCGGACGTGACGAGGGTCACATGGGGCTGTTCTTGTATGCTGATTGTGAGGTTACGTATGCGTTTGACCTGCATGTTTCGGCACAGGGTTGAGGGAGTTTTGTCGTTGTGCAGTGAGCTGCTACTGTAGTAGAGGCGGCTCTAGCTCGCAAAGGCTGATGTTGATCAGCGTTAGTAATTGTGGGTGAAGGTTAAGGTGCTGCATTGTATTGTTGGTTGCATAGTACCATGTAGTTGTTGTGCGTTTTGGCTGAAGACATTATGTTGCATTTTTTTGCAAACATTTGTTGTCTATTTTATTTGTGCACAGACATTGCACACTTGCTGAGCACGTTGACTTATGTTGTGCATTTGCAGTGCACATTGAAATCTTGTTTCATTAAGTATTGTGGCGCTTGCTATGTTTTTCACGTCGTGCATCATTGTGCAAGCAGTGTTGGTTGTGCTTTTGTGGAACACTCATTGAGTACTCGAAGGGTATTGTTGCAAATTGTCGTGTTTTATTGCGTTTTAGGGAGTTGGTGTTGGAGAATTGCTATCGTGTTTGATTATTGCGCGTTGCTACTGTGCATTTAAGTCGAGCGGACGGATTGTACTCCACATTCGAATAGAACATTGAGGGTGTGCCTTATTCCAACGCAACCTTTCAAGGATGCGCAACGACGTCTTGGTCAAGAGTAACAACATTGCAACTTTGAGAAGTGATGAGATTTGGCAAGGGGGTTCCTACTACGACTTGGAGGTTCGTCAGAGTGCAGTTGTTGTGCGTTTTGGGTTGTGGTTCGCTCGTTTTACAACGATTTTGGCCACCATTATGGGGTTTGAAGGCGATCCATGGTTTCAAGACTTTCTCACGGGAGTTAGAGTGCACCTGCCTAGTATCGGAGCGACTTAACGATTCTCCTTCTGTCTTTCATACTCTCGGTCTAGTCTATTGATTCGGAGAGGAAGGCGGTAAGCGGGATCGAAAACCTGTAATCCACGTTAAGGCCTCTGTCAGAGGTTCACCCCACCGATTGAGGGAGCTCTGTCGGAACCGAGGGAAGGTTTTGGAGGCATAAAACAATCAGGTATACCCCTACTGACTACATCTTTCTAGTTTGTTTTAAAGGTATGCATGTGTTCCCTTATGATTAATGTTTTTTTTTTATAACTTAATCAGACTAATTGAAAAGAATGTATGTACGGATATTAGTTTCATTTTTTTCTGATTGAAATTAAACAAAGGCTGAGAATTGTTTCTAAGCAGAATGACTAGTGGTATATTTCTTGCTCGTTTTCTGAAGGATCAGACATTGTTTCTAAGCAGAATAGTTCGGTTGCTGTATTTGTTTATGAGGGTTTGTTTGTCTGACTTTGGAGATCAAGCATTGTTTATAAGTTGAAGGGTGGGGTCTATCTGTTTCTTTTTGGGGTTTCTGACTGAAGTTTGACAAAATGGTTTAACTTAATGTTTTTATGTGACTTTGAGATATGTTGAACATTGTTTTTAAGCAGAACGGTTCAGTCTTTTGTTGTATTCTAGGGAAGGATTTATGTGAATGGCTAAGCATTGTTACTAAGGACAATTGTTTAGTCTGAAGTCACGTACACTAGAAGTCCAAACGAGTATATATTGGAAATGTTTATTTATATTTGCATGTGAACAAGCAATTGGACAACGTTTTGAAGTAGAATGTTTCATCTTAAGCCATATCACTAAGAAGAGAAACAAAGTCAAAAGTATAATTGAAAGTGAATTGGGTAAGGTAAGAATTGTTTTTAAGTTTAATAGTTCAGTCTCATGCTCATATTTTGAAAACAGAGTAGAGAGTTATTTAAATTTTGAATATTTAAACAGTTTAGGGCGACTAGGCATTGTTTTTAAGGAGAATGATCTAGTCACATGCCAAAAGAAAAGAGAAGTAGTTGTGCAACATCTTCATGTATAGGCTGAGACATACTATGCATTGTTTCTAAGCAGAATGGTCTAACGTTATTTCATATGTAAGATGGGTACAGGGTTAATCATCTGAAGGATCAACGAACTATTTTATGTGGAAGCAACTTTGAATTGCCGGTGAGAGACTTACCTTGGTGGTTTATGTTGTTTGACTATGAGATTAACTTTGAGGTTAGTTTGAGTTATCTTCTCATAGGTAGTTGCTTTAGACCCTCGCAATGTGCTGGAGTTATAAGAATTAGTTCAAGTTTTACATTTTATAGTTGTTTTTTTTTCCTCATATTTGACTTTGTATAAAATTTGGAAAAATATTTTCGCTAAGGGAAATGATGCCTAAAGTTTTGCAAAACCAAGTAGTTAGTCGAATTTTTCCTTCACAAAATTTAACTTTTATCTTTGAATTCATATCTCACTTATGAAAAATTTGGGAAACCTACTTTTCTAGGGGAGGCTATATCAATAACTCTCTACTTTTAGTAAATTTGGGAAGCCTAAAGTTTTGCAAAACCAAGTAGTTAGTCGAATTTTTCCTTCACAAAATTCAACTTTTATCTTTGAATTCATATCTGACTTAGTAAAAATTAGGGAAGCCCAATTTTTACTAAATCAGGAAGTTGAAAAAAATGTGGTTTTTCAAAGTCTGGATTATTTTTCTACTTTATATTTAACTTTGTACAAATTTTGGAAAGATATTTTTTATAGAGGAAGTGCTGCTGAATTTTTTACAAATCTAGAGGGTTAGTTAAATTTTGCATTGGCAGAATTAAAGTTCATCTTGAGTTTATATATGAATTATGAAGTCTATTTGTAGAAAGGACATGTTGCCAAAATTTTTACTAAACCAAAGAGTTGGAAAAAAAATGACTCTGTAAAATCAAAGATTATTTTCAGATTTTGTATTCAGCAGAGTATAAATTTTGGAAGTACACTTCTTATAGAGGAAGTGTTGCCAAAATTGTTTTAGTTTCCAGGAGTTAAATTATATCGTGATAGGAAAAATTTTAGCAATTCGTCCTGTGTAAGGGAAATGCTACCAAAATTTTCTCTAAACTTATAATATCAATCTAGAGTTAAATTTAAACTTAGTATTGGAACAAACCGAGTAAGATATTGATATACAAGTTTATTCTCCGTACACTTTAAATTAGTTTTGAGAATTGGTCTGTGATGCGTTCCATATTCATTTCTGGTCATTCATATTCAAGATTTGATCACTTTTTGCACGACCCCATGAGGATCATTTTCTGTTACCTTTAGATAGTAGGTCGGTTTTGTGACTCAACTCTAACTCATTCTCGTTGTTCAACGTAATGCCATAGCTTCTGTGGGTTGAATTGTTTCTTTGTTTTTTATCCGGACTTTTATTTAATGGTAATTTAAAAAAGACCGAGCATTTTATTTTGAAAGGTTTGACATAGGTTGGAACTTGCGTGAAAATGGCAAGGGGTATAGATGCAGAGACTGGTTAAAATTGACCCTGTGTAACACGTGGTCTGTCGATCTTAAATCTTTGGTGTGATTACATGTATGTTTTGATAGTTGAAGTCTAAATTTGACTTTATCTGCGATTATGTGCATATTTTGAAGGGAGTCACACTACGTTTGTGAGAGTGATCGCCTCGTATCCTGTAACCCCATTATAATTTTACTTATTGTGTTCCGAGCGTTCTACTTTGACCGCACGCAAGGTTTAAAAAGATTTGAGCTGAAAAAAAAAAGATTTTTTTTCATTTATGTTTTTTTAACTTTTTATTGTAAGACGTTGAGGTTCATGATTGTTTTAAAAATGACCTGTTTCCAGGTCTCCGATGATGGAGCCCCGTTCCCAGGGTCAGAGACGTCTCGCCACCACAAAGGGTCGAAAACCGGCTGCCGCTCACTTGCGCAAGGTGCAGAAGAGGGTAGTTCTCACAATCTCACACGAGATTGTCTAGCGTCAAGAGATCAACCTCTCAAGATACGTGTTAGCCGACACTTGAGTGTCGAAGACGATCCTTGAAATCATTGAGCACCTCACGACTACATATAGCACATAGTATGTCATCCTTGCGACTACCTGCGTATTTATGCATAGCTAGTTGATATCACCAGGCCTACTACGCCACGACTTTTATTCGGCGGCTCGCGTGCGACACACGTGTGTTTTTGTAGTCAAAAGATTATGAGTCAGAAATGACAAAAGGACTTGGCACGGGTTACGTTTAGGGTTTGATTTTATTATTGTGAAGTATACCAAGTGGTTGATTTTATTCTTGTGAAGTGTACCGCGAGGTTAAATGGACAGTCCTAGTCGATCGGCGTTTCCATTCATGTAAGGGTTCAATTAAGGTGTTTGACTGCGCGTACCTATGATATAGCAAACGAGAAAACGTCCTCGGTTGTGGCTCTGCGATTGCACTTGAGGCTCAGTAGCTCTATGGGGATACACCTGTCCGAGGGTGGTGACAACCCCTTGGGCAAAGGTAAGATGTGTCTCACGTGACCCCAATTTTGTCGTAGGGGTTCGCAAGAAGTGCAGCAAGAACACTCCGTCAGAACGGCGAAAGCTTCACTGTGAAGGAGTCTTGCAGAATCCTACGTGACCCGGGAAGGACGGTTGCCAAGTGGGATCGATGCGCTCGACACCATCCCTATCACCTTTCTCACCCACTTCTTCCTTTCCACCTTCCGATACTCCCTCCGTATTTCTACCACCTCTCTCATGTTCTTTTGACTGGTTCTCTGCCCCTGCGCCCAATACTGAGCAAGACGGAAAATGAATCTTCTACAACAACATTGGAAGATACATTTGCTTGAGAAAGCGATTAGCAAAATGAGTACGACCAGACAATGAATATCACGCAATCTCCTACCAAATACGCAAATTGAAGATGAATTTTCCTCCTAATCATGGGGAGATACATTGGTATAAGGAAGGCGGCCACGAGTATGATGATCACGGGGAATACCACAGCGGGTTGTTGAAGATGATCCGCGGGGTGAGGATGACCGCGAATAACATCCGGATGGAGACAATCGTTATGACCATGATGGCGCAAACGACGATACACTCGGATTCCAGTGTAAGGAACTCAATTATAATCAACATTTACACACATTTGCAATATATTAATTTAAAAAAAAATATGAGTTATATAACCCCAAACATCTGAGTAGCAAGTCGGCACACAGGAGGTCAAATTGCCTCCAAACACTTAAATATTGTATAACAATGAAATTCAAATACAAATCGTTAATTTTCGTTATCGCTAGCACCACAAAATGTGTAAGTTTAAAATAATATATATATCTCACACTCTCTCCTATCTATGTGCTCTCAATACTTCAGGCGCTCACCGTCTTTTGTTAAGTTTTCTCTCTCACTGACAAGTCCTGGATTGCTTACTCCCACTTCCTCTATACATTTGTCTCATTCCCTTTTCTATCCTACTACGGCGTTACCCAGCTCATGAGTCGGCCCAAATGTACAATGCATACAATTACAACAAGGCTACACCATTTATAACAAGTGTACATTAGTTTAATCGTGCACCTCGCCATACAACTGTAACAAGGCTGCCTCAGAGATTTCTGAAATTCATGAAATGTTACCCAACTCATGAGTCTAAGTAATTTAGGAATAATGTCATGGATAGAGATATTAGATGTTTGGTTTATGTCAAACCATATACAAAGGAAATGATCCCTATCCAAGATCACTCATACCCTTGATAAGAAATTAAATAACTAGTATTTTCGACAGTCGCAATGACATGCATATTGCGAGGTGTTGGGATGAATAAACCTGCGGTGGCCACCTACACCCGAGTCTGACCGATTAACACTTAGCGTCAGACTTTGCCAAATCGCTAATGATGCGCTTGTTTTTATTTGATGATTGATGTTGTCAGTCACTATGGTCATGTAGCTGCAAGCCTCTCAAATTTCATGAGCGAGCCACTCGTTTTCAAAAACTACTTTGGGTCGTCTACTTGTAGTTTAGTCCATCAACTCACATGAGCCTAAATGAAATTTTTACATATACGCAGTAAGCGCTCCGAACAACATTCGGGGTGAAGGTACAAGACCACTATGAAAAGTTTAAGTTTGAGACTTATACGACTTGGAAGATAGTCTCTTCATTCAGACTCATATAAACTGGTATTGCAAACTATCAATAATTTCGATTATTTCTTTGTCAAACGTGGAAATATCGTATGTGTAGAAAACTAAATATACGTGTGGATATGTATATATAGATATATACATAATGAATAACTATATATTATATAGTATATAAATATATAGTTTACAATGAAAACATCAAATTTCATGTGACGAAATGGCGAACGGATATAATATTTTATATATATCTCACTTTCTATACATACATGTAATATATGACACGATGCGTTATTTATACAAGTTAAACAATTTGTCCATACATGAACTGTAAACATGCAAAATTAATAATCACAATGCATTAGTAATTAAAAACTAAGTAATGCATAAAATTCACTTAATCATATATATTTAAATCTTTGATTTGATGTGAAAAGTTTTGAAATCATATAGTTTTACGCCAAGATTTAATTAAAAATAAATAAAATGAAAGTGTTTACCCCGTATATCAATAATGCACTTAGTAACAAATGAATACAAAATTGAATTAACTTATGTAATATCTCTATTATATTTTTTTATTGGTTGTTGAATGTTGAGCGATTTTTTTGTATGTGGCAAATGTTACAGACCATGTTAAAGGTTAACCAATCAAAAGTACGTTTTTGTACGATATAATATAAGGGGTACATATTGTTAGCGCCTGAACTAAAAATTCATATAAATCGTCACTCGACACTTTAATCTACCAAGCAAAACCCTACGTCAATTAATTAGGACGAAAAATAAAATATCTGAATCAACTATTGTTTACCTAACCTCAGATTCATAAGTATGTTCTCAATTTTTTTTTCCGTCAATCTATAACAAATCATGCAAGAATAATAAACCATAATATCTGAGAGGTCTGTATATGTACGATGGTTGTGAGTAAATAACACTATGCGACTTCATAATGGGTAAACACATGATCAACCAACATATCAACACTGTATGTGATACCCATAAACACGCACCTCTTCTTGAGTTTTGGGTTGCATACGACATTCGGGTGTCAATTAAGAAGTATAGCAAAGTTTTTTTTTCGACGATATAAAACAGTTGAAGAATAAGTTGTACGACTCTACTATAGTTTTACACGTAAGAGGTCCACGCCGTTAACAACGACTGAATGTCCTCACTCTAAGAATCAACTCGTGGGCTGAAAAAATACATTTCATTGTGATTGTGGACTAAACCGTCTAACTATTAAGTAAATTAATTTTCAGTTCTCTTACATTTCTTCGCACGTTTTTCAGTGTTCGAGATAGGTACGCATCAATAACTGTCAATCTCAACTAAGTTGTGTATCGGCCTAACTATGAGTCAAAATTATACGATATGCTTAACTGCTTATAAACAGATATTACAAAGTCAATAATTTAATTAATCATGCACGGTATTTATTTGAAATAAGATAGTCACAATTAATATCGCAAATATTATTTTATTGTTCACTCCACACATTCAAACATGTACCACATTTTGAGACATACTTGCATATTAAATTCAATAATGTTAATTGTTATGCACTAACACTTCGCACATTCAGACATGTATCATAAATTAATTCATATTTTTAAACATACTTGCATATGCAATTTAACAATGTTAAGTTGTCATGCGCTAATAGGGTCAACCTCTCTTTCTACCCTGTCTTATCTTACACACCCAAATCAGCTCAACTTTAGCATAACACTTTACTAACTTTTGCATTTGCTCACGCTTATTACAATCAAACTACTAAACAACTAGGCTACCAAAGTGGTCTGGCACCACTTTTCTGATCGGGCCAAAAACAAATAAAAAAATAAAAATATTTTTCATCTTTGTTTTTTATTTAAAAAGTTTTAAAAAATTTTCGACGTGATCCTGAGACGAAAGTTGTTCAGTTTATTTTTTTGCATATTATAATTATTTTTTAATTTTTTTGGGTTTTTTTTTTTTTTTTATCAGGGCAATCGTCGTCCGGGATGGGCTGTTCGCTCGAACCCGAACGCCTGAATGTATGGGACCCCTTGAGGATGCGTTCGGCCGTTCGGGCGAAACGCGAAAAAAAAATAAAAATAAAATACTAGGCTACCAGTCAGGCCGCCCGGGTCTCGGGTGACCAGTCCGTGTAAGGACCAGGAAAGGTCGTAGCAAAAAAAAAAAAAAAAACAATTCCAAAAAATCCGAAAAAAAACTATGTTATGCAGAAAAGTGAGGAAACTAAACTGAACAACTTTTGCCTCAGGGTCGCATCGACATTCTTTGCCAAATTTAGAATAAAAATTTAAATTCAATTTTTTTTATTTTTATTTTTTTCCCAAATGTTTTTGGCCCGGTCGGGCAAGTGACCTCGGGCCATTCTGGTAGCCTCGGAAAAATATACAAAAAATATATGTTATGAAGAAAATAAATTAAACAAGATTTGTTTGAGCCTTACATCCAAATTCATTACCAAATTTAAAATAAAAATAAAATATGGAGAATAAATACTAATAATAAAAATAACAAAAAATAAAAAGAGAATTATATTTTATGAGTGCTCGAGCACGTTTTCGACATCGCAATCTTTGGTGAATTTTTTTTTTTTTTTTTTTTTTTTTTACATAGCTAAATGCCTTGAACATTTACAGATGCATACTTCATATAATATAAAACTCGCAAAAAAAGTTTTGAAAAACTAATATTATTGTTTAGACCCCGAACTGAAGTGAAAACAAAAAGTAAAAAGTGAAAAAGCAAATGTAGGCGAGCACGTTTTGACACCGCCATCTTTGAAAAATTTTAATTTTTATTTGGCTGAGCCAACTGACGTCAAAATTAATAAGCATGTACCTCAAGTCATAGAAAACTAAAAAAAAAAAAATTCAGAAAAAATATATTTTTATGCCCCAAAATAAGTTTTTGCAGGGGTCGAACGCCATCGGGTTCGGACCTCGTATGGGACCCCGAACGCCCGTACGTACGGGGTCGACCCAGGGACCTCCATACGTTGGGGTTGTGTGACACTGGTTGGCACCTTATTTGATCCTTGCACGGTCCGGCCGTCGGAAAAACATGGTGACCCGGGCTACCCGACTGGTCGCCTAGCTAAATGATCAATTACGAGGAAACTTGAAGAATTGCATTTCGCCTACAAGGTTTGGTTGTGAGCATAAGTGTGAAGATAAGCAAAGGTGGAGTTTCAAACCTACCTGTTAACAATTAATAACGGAAATTGGTGATTTTTTTAGAATTAGATGAAGTATTTTACAACTTCTTGAAATAATTAGCAACCTGCATTGCATATACAAGTGAAAACAACGTTGCTTTAATAAATGTCAACGGATAATAAACTTCATTTTATTGTTTGGTCGGATTATCCAATCCTATAACAAAAATTGTAACATCTTCCAGAGTGAAAATAAAATTTTGAAACTTCAAATTCTGTCAAATCGGAATAAAAATTCACTTTGGATTAGATATCAATAGGAATTTATGAACCCATAGTATATTTTTTTAATTTAAGTAACCAGTTAATTCATAGTAAGTAATTTTATAAATTTAAATATCTTCTTTGATTTAACAAAACTTTTACAAACCATAGGAAGTAAGTTTTTAGATTGAAAAGGTTTACTCACACTAATACTTTCTACTCATATTAAAACGCAATTATAACAAAGATTAGTATACTAAACCGCAGTTACATCTGAAGCTAAATTGAAAATACCCTCACGTGAGTAACTACTATATGACTCAAATATTTTTTTGTCATTGCACTCAAATTCGACAACCGAGTTATCAGGCGAATTCTACCTTATTGAGCTCAATTTGCCCCATCTTTGGGGAAAATTCATATATGGATGTCACAATTGAAATGACAGTAAAACAATAAATAAACAAAAGTAAAAATATAAATACAACAAAATGAGCATTATTTACTTTAGCATTCCAAAGCGATAACATTACCCTAACCCTCTCCATGTGGTAGGGGGCATATTATACTTTCATATATCGTTCTTATTTTAACGAATATCCTGAAGATACATAAAGAGCGGCGACGCTGAGATATCAACGTAAATTTCGTCGGCCCCATGTGATTTATGATTATTTACTCATTTGGTTTCATTGGGATTCGAACAAAGGCTTATAGATCAACGGTTCAGGATGTACTAATTGAGCCATACATATTGATCTGATTCAAACTCTATCGATGCTCTCAAGGATCACTAAAGCAAAGCTCGCAGGTTCTACCCTCGCTCCTCTTCTTCACGGGCAGGGCTATTGTGCCAAACCTCCCCGCAACATAACACAGGTGGTGGAGGGCTTCAGTCCTGCCACACTTAAAGTTCGTAACAAGGGTATAAACCCTGCTCTTATCATCCCCGTAATTCCTCACAAGAGTGTAACGCCAATCCGAAATGAGAAAAAATCAAAAATGAAATGAAAGAAAAATGGTAGAAAAAAAATGTAGTCTGTAGAAAAGTGTTGGCCTTTAACCACCAGTACACAACCACAACCAATATGAAAATCACTACGAATCAATCTAAAAACTTCAGACGTTCATATTAAGCGGATAAATACGGTTCAACGAGTAAGCAAAAACAAAAACGAAAATGCCTTGCGGACGTTTCACCAAGCTTAACACACAGGAAGGAGGGGGGGTGATGTGATGATGATTCAGATACTATCGCTTCTTGATAGGGGCAGTGAAAGTACAATGGAAATACAATTATCGGGAAAATGCTTTATCCATGTTAATTGTTCTTTTTTTTATGAGTGCGACAAAATGTTTGGGCGACAATGTAGTTAGTCGGCTATATGGACAAATGATTCTTGCTCATACCTCGCTTCCTCATCCTGTAATTGTCGTGACCACACGACTAAGGTCTGTAATAAGTGCATCCAACTTCCTCGCACTAGCCATAATGTCATATCGAACCAAGAGTATTGTATGCACATACTTTCACGTATTATCATATCGAAAATTGAATTTCCGATTTTTGGGGTCGAGAACGTAGCATAATAAATATACGCATCCACCCCATTTTACTTTACTATGCGTCGTGATAACATTCTCGCACTTATTAGATATTCACGCTTTCGTTGATGTAGGCGATCTTTCGAGTGGCAACTGCATTCTATGTGATTATGTGAAACATAAAAAAAAATCATTGTATTTGCTTGGACATCGAACAGAATCGCTGGTGACTTAAATAACGAAAAAGTATACTATTGACGATTCAACAAAGCTTAGCAGGTAATGCGAATTCATCATGGTAAAACGTACCCTGAATTTAATTAGTCTTTATAATTGGTTGTTTAACAAAGTTCATCACACGATGGGAACTCAGCATGAAAAAAAAAATGTTTCAATGTATTGATCATTTAACAAATATAAAAAAAGTTCGAATTATCAAATACATTTTTTTATGGGTTCGATAACCATAAAAATAAATATTCAAGTTTGTTCTCATTTATAATGTTTATGTTAACTATATGTCAATAGTGTTCTTAGCACCCATAATAACTATATCACAACCTTTTGTATTATTGTTATCGCTAACCACATTTTACCACATAATGTTGTCCGATTTACCATTAGACTCACGTTTCTATTGACTAGTTACGAACAATGTTATCACCACCTTTAACAATTATATCATTATCTCTCGCAATGTTGTTATTGATTATCATATTTTACCTCATGAAACTTATATGATTTACCATAAACCACAACTATCAGAGAACTTTTTTGTCGATGAGCATTCCTCGTGTGTACCAAACGTTTTGAAAACATCAACTTTAGTTTTTTTTCGGTTAGCGGCGCCATTCAATTTTTTTTCGGTAATAATGTTCTTCGCAAAATTTATGGATTGATTTAATTTCAATTATCAATTATATCTAATAAAATCATAATAAGAACTTAAGTTTTAAAATATGTATTTTCTTATACATACAGGATGACGATCTCACAATATATACATTTTTTTAAGAGTCTAACGTAGCCAGAATGAATGAATAAAAAAAGTTACATTTTCAATAATATTATTATTAACCAAAAAATTTTAAACCTAGGCTACCAGCCGGACCGATCGGGTTATCCTATTTTTTCGGACGGCCCGGTCGTGCAAAGACTAGAGAAGGTCAAAGCAAAAAACCAAACAAAAACTATGTTATAAAAAAATATAAATTGAACAACTTTTGCCTCAGTATCACATCGAAATTCTTTACCAAATTAAAAAAAAGTATCCGACCGGGCAAGTGGACCCAGGTCATTTTGGTAGCCTAAGATCAAAACACAACTTTTTTTTTCATCAAACAAAAGTCATCTTACAACCTACGGTGCAAAATAGATGATCATGTATGTATCATACTTACTTGAATATGTATTGACAACATTCTCATATGCATCATATGACACTTAATTACCTCAAATATGCATCATGTTTAGTCGATTTCACCTCGTAATATTCGTTCCACCACCAAGTTAGTTTTTCACTTGATAAACAAAGTTAGAATCTCAATGATATTATTCACTTAATAAACATCAAGTGCAACTGAATTCTATCAAACAAAAGTCATCCTAAAACATGTTGTGCAATATAAATGATCAAATATTTACTTTTATGTATATTTGCAACATTCTCATTTACTTTAGATGACATTTTTATTGCCTCAAATATGTATCATGTTTAGTCAACTGCATCTCGTAATGTTATTTCCACCACTAAGTGAGTTTTTCACTTCTTACCTTAATGTCACTGCAAACAAATGACCGAGTTGTATGAAATTAACGATGATTAAAAGTCTTAGTTTCCAATATGAGTTTTTCACTATACATTATAATCGAACTTGAACTGGATAATTTTTATGTGTGTCAAAATTACATTAGACATTACTCAAGTTTTCTCTTATGTTGATTTTTTCACCATTACGAAAACTTTAAAATCATTTAGGTTTTCATGATGACCTTATTTTTTCAATCACTTTAAGAGTGTATGAGTTACCAAAATTTAATTTTCACTACGGACCACTTTTGTAGCTTTGTAGTTTTTATATTTTTTATATTGTTTTTTGTCGGACCGGAGAAGATGTCCTAGACCATTCTAGTAGCTTAGTACATATATATGTATTATAGTTTTTTTTTTTTTTTTTAACTTAACTTTGATTAAAACGTAAGATAAAAATTATTTATATTACTGTGTTGCATAATGTATGTATTTTTTTATTTTTATACACGAGTATGAGTGATTTTTAAGTGCTTACTTGTACTCACGTTCATCCATAGGGTGTTACCCACTTTTAAGCGAAACAAAAAAAACAACCATGTAACGGATAACCATTATTTTATTTTTATTTGCGGACAGGGTAACCGGCGTTCAGGACGGGCCGAACGCCCGAACCCGAACGCCTGAACCCGAACGCCCGAACGTATGGGACCTCTTGGAGATGCGTTTGGTCGTTCGGGCCGAACGCGAATCAAAAAAAAAAAATAAATAAATAAAAATAAAAAAATCTGAAAAAAATATATGTTATGGATAAAAATAAATTAAACAAGATTTGTCTGAGCATAATATCCAAATTCCTTACCAAATTTGAAATAAAATAAAATACGAAAAATAAATACTAATAATAAAAATAACAAAATACAAAAAATAATTAAATTTAGTGAGTGCACGAACACGTTTTTGACACCGCCATCTTTGACAATTTTTTATTTTTTTTTGACATAGCTAAATGCCATGAAAATTTACAGATGTGTACTTCACATCTTGCAAAACCCACTAAAAAGTTTCAAAAAATAATAAAATTGTTAAGACCCCGAACTAAAGTGAAAACAAAAAGTAAAAAGTGAAAAACAACATGGGCGAGCACATTTTGACACCGCCGTCTTTGGCGATTTTGAATTCCTATTTGGCTGAGTCAAATGACTCGAGAAGTTATAGGCAGGTACCTCACGTCATAGAGAACTCACAAAAGAAAATTCAGAAAAAGCAAAATATTTAAGCCCCGAAATAATTTTTGGCGGGGGCCGAACGCCGCCGGGTTCGGACCCCGTACGGGACCCCGAACGCCCGTACGTACGGAGGTGAGCCCGGAGACCTCCGTACGTACGGGCTGGTGACCCTGGTTGCCGATATAAAAAACATAATTTTCTTGAGTAACCAAATTATTTTATTATATATTCAAAATCGCATAAACAATGAACGAATTTGATATAAAGTAAAACTAAATAGAGTATAAACTAACATAAATTATTTTAGTGAAAATATGGAAGGTGTCGAATATTGTCAAGTGTGATAACTAATCAAGTAAATTTGTGTAACACTACAATAACAAAATTACGGTAAAACACTTCCTTCATCTATCAAACCCACATTCATATACCCGTAACCAGGGTTGTCAGGCTGAACGTACGGAGACCCCTAAGCTGACCCCCGAACGTTCGAGCGTTCGGGTCCCCGTACAAGGCCCGAACTTGAAGGGGTTCGGACCCCGAAATTTTTTTTTTTGACACTTAAATATTATTATTTTTTTCTGAAAATATTTTTGTGAGTTCTTTGTGATATAAGGTATCTTCCGCTTAATGTTTAAGTCATTCTGTCCAGCCAAAAAACAATGAAAAATCCTCAAAGATGGTGGTGTCAAAACATGTTTGCCCACTTAATAATTTATTTTTTATCTTTTTAATTTTTTTTATTTTTTTTTTTTCGGGGCATGAGAAAATTTATTATTTTTTCAATCTTTATTTGTAGATTATCTATTATGCAAGGTACACATATATAAATGTTTATAGCATTACCTACAAAAAAAAAATGAAAAATCGCCAAAGATGGTAGTGTCAAAAACGTGTTCGCCCACTCAATAATTTCATTATCGTTTTATATTTTTTAATTTTTTTATTATTATTTATTTTTAGTATTTGATTTTAATTTCAAATTTGGTAAAAAAATTGTTTGTAACATTGAGGCAAATGTTGTTTAGTTTATTCTTATGTATAACATATAGTTTTTTCGATTTTTTTTGAATTTGTGTTTTTTTTGTTTTTTTTTTGG